>JAOXYF010000019.1:10122830-10177240 GCA_028565775.1 Sternarchorhynchus goeldii
ATATGTGTATGTGCATGTGATATGCATCTGACATCTCCAAAAAAAGCCAGGCGCCATGAACCACATCATTCACTTTTGCACAATGTCAGACAGCAAGTACCTTAATTGAAGGGATTGATGTGGCCACACACGGAATTGCATTCCAGGCATTTTCAATTAAGCCTCAGAGCTGGAGCACGACGAGCCTCAAAGCGCTCTCTCATGTCCACAGCCTCAGGAAGGAGTGGGGCCTCGTGCACCTGCCTCTGCAGTTCCACTTGACGTTCACCTCGCTCGAGACGCAGCAGTACCCAGCACACCAGGTGCACTGGAAAGCATCAGCTCTCTTAGAAGCAGCTCAACACAGGCCCTCAGTTCACGCTGGCAGCGTTTCATGTGATCCATTCTCCCAGGTGGACACACTTTCAAAAGGAACGGCTCCATGGAGAGCTGGCATTTGAGGTGTAGTGTCCAACACCAAAGTGCTATTTATGAAATAGGTGCATGTATGCACAGATGTGTATGTCTGGCATAACCAGAATCTGGTTTGTTTGCTACAACAAACACAGATTAAGCATTGTGGCCTTACTGGGCTTTTTCACAGTAATTGACACACAACATACAGTTGAGAAACACGGTGCGTGTAAAATTCGAGTCATATAATGCCTTATGTTTAACAAAAAAAACAAAAAAAAAACCCCACACTTAAAGGACGGAGGAGAATAATCACATACACTGGGAATAAGATCTAATGTTCCCACCGACAATTTAGTTATCAGTATTCCCACAGAAGGTGCCAAGACCAGGTGTAAACAACATCAGCTTAGTACTTACAATCACTAAATCACCACACTATTCAAAACTGCCCGTCTAAAGACAACGCAAAAATAGATTCAAAGAATTAAATAAAGAACGTTTCGAAGCAAAAAAAAAACCAACACTCCTGTGCTATTTTGCACTTCATCAAATCAAAGGGAAGTACTTGAGAATCAAAGCCAAATTAGTGAAGTGCAGTTCAAAAATCAGGCAGACACTGTTACTAATAAGAGGGATAGATTTTAAAGCACGAAAGGTCAATGAACTCAGCGATCAAGGGCACATTCTTATGTGCTTTGCCATTAAAGTCCACAGGTAAGATTTGTATCGTACTAAATGATTTAGCACCAAACAAACATTTCCATATTAAAATACATTCATTAATACAACAAATGAGAAACTCTTACATGCAGTTTTCATAGTTTTTAATCCTCTTTGTTTTTTTAAAACCTTGCCACAGGAAATCTACAGAACCCATAAGTTCAGTTTGGTGCTGTATTCATAAGGGTTTTAATGGTGTTTTATTTTGACGGTGTTTATTTGATAGCGTTCCCTCAGAGCCAGCAGTCAGGCAGCTACTAATCCCAATCCAATGAAGATTACACCACCACTCACACATGATAGTGGTCCCCACTTACCACACCCTCATGCCAAGGTAAAACGGTACCTCCACAAACTGACTGAAACGGTGCGCAAACCAATCGGAACCGAACAGGCGTAACAAGAGAAAGGTGACTTTCAGTCTAATCAAAATTCCTAGCATGGCTCAACCGGTCCTACTAAAAAGGTACGTTTACACACTGATCGGGTTGGAGCGCATCCTGTACAAAACCCCACACATTCACCAAAGGAAGGTAACAGGGACACATCGCAAACACATGTGACAAACTGTTAGGCTCAGCTGCAGCCATGAGAATCGCGATGGATTTACTGTGTGTTTGTGATGATGGCTGGGAGGAAAGTAACAGCTCCGTGAACCCTCATGACTGTGGTCACCCCCAGGCCCTCCCTTTAGATGTGCTGCTATAGATAATCCTGCCAGAGCCACATGCTAATCACTGGCACGTGTGTGTGTGTATATATGTGTGTGTGTGTGATATATTTAATTTGATGTTTACATATTCAACTTGCATTTTGTATCCTGTTTACATGTTTCTACAAAGCCAATGCCATAAAACACCTAGAAAATGCTCAGGTTTGCCAGGAGGCTCACCGATCACAGGTTACTAAACTGGACCGGATCTTTCTCACACAGGACACGTTTCTCAGAGGACAACACTCCCAAAGCCCGTGGCGTTCGTGCTTCGATCAGCAGCGCAGACACACCGCCCCCCACCCCCACCCCCGGGGGAGCTGGCATAGCGGCCTCAATGGGAGCAGTAAAAATGGTGGCATCTCTTCACCCATTCCATGGAATCCGTTCAGCTCATCTTTCAGACACGCAGGCCACAGCAGGTCAGCAGACGAGGGTGTACCATGCATGAAAAAAGAAAAAAAAAAAACCAAAACAAAACACAATGAACCACGGAGGGCACAGGACTACAGCTGACCAGCACTGCACGAACGCATCAGAACCCAACAGCCTGCTGGTGAGCTACAGGTGCCAAGGACTCCTACACAGGGGTCATAACATTCCTTTTAACACATGGTTTCACACGCTCAGTTCCTTTGTTCTCATTCTGTTGGGCAGAATTTTTCTGACACACTTGGTAAAAGTGACAGCTGTCAGACGTGACTTCTGGTCCGTCAGACTACCTCCCACATTCCACTCCTACAACATGTCACCTTCCTGTGTGAAATGACACATCAAACATTCTATATCAGATATAGAACATGACTGCATCGTTCAAAAGAGAAGTTTTAAAAGCAGTGGACAGACTGAAAACTGTGGAGAATTCAATTGTTGTGCATCAAGATGAGTGAAAGACCATCTAACTTGAAGGAGATTCATTGTCCGCTGGCTACACAAACTTTCCAGTCCTAAAACAATTTCATTTATATACCACTGAGCTACATTCTTCTACATCCATCTCAAATGCCACTGGTTTATCAAATATGCACACTGCCTGAAAGGTTGTGATGAAGCTAAAATCAGAACGAGGAATTCAAGCGTACCACAAGAGATTGTAAAGGGACACAGAAATTTTAGTTGCCCTTACAAAGACCTGAGCACAAATTACAACACAGGAAGCATATTAACAAGAGACTCATACCGAGTTCTTAGCATGAACATATAAACAGTATTGGGTTTGGAGACCTTTCAGAAACCAAGTGTTCTCAATACAGCAAGGCTTTGGCTTCATCTTTCCATCTCAGCACTGTCAATTACATGGTAATTGTCCCATGTTTCAAGATATTAAAGGACACTGGCAACCTTTGGCTTCCAAGGAAGGTAAATTGGTGTGTACCAACAATTGGGACCAGGGTGTGGCATCCTAAAGGAAACAGAATCAATGTTCTGTGTTTTCAGAACAATGCTATGTAAGATAACACTCTACCGAAGTTCCAGTCCTTTGTAAATGCTGATCCAGGCTGTTTCTTAAGAGTCACAGAACACATCTGGGTTCTTTCATTATATTGATTAGTAAATAGGTCACCTACTCGGTTACTATGACTGGTAAACAGGTTACTACGTTCTGTTATTATCCCTGGCCACCAAGTGACTTCTTGGATCCAATGGTCACATGTGTTCTACCTGGAAAATGGGGCATGTGCACGAGCCAACTACAGTCAGATCAGGTGACCACAGCTTGAATCACTCCGAATGGCCACGTTTGACTTCGGTACCATGAAAAAGAACGAGAGGAGTTACTGAGATGAACTGAAGTTACGGAGATGAGGTTCTGAGGTAACAGCACCCAAAACAAGTCTTTGGACAGGAGTCATGCAGTCCAAGGACTCAAGAATCACTGTAAAACAACTGCAACGGTTTCAAAAACGTCTTTTGGCAATTGATGCATTTTATCCTTTTTCTTTAAATCACAAAAAGTAAATGGTCTGCATCCAAAACGTACCCAAAGGATAGCAAACCTTCCTCGCACAAAAAAAAAACCAAAAAAAAACCACAAACACTTTTTTTTGCATTCTAACAGTACTGCAATAGTAAATTAATTGCTAGGTGAATACTACACTGCACAGCAATTAATGACACAAATCCTTAAAACTGCACTTTTGTTCTACCCACAATATTTCTGCAGGCGACAGGAAGCCCAGATCCCATACCACTTAAGGCTTTGAGGACAAGTACATTTGTTAGTCTCATTAGGAACCACTCGTGACGATCAATACTCTTTATCAACAGTGAACAATCGTGTCAGGAGAACAGCGTTCATTATTTAGTTTGAAAGCCCTCTTTTCAACTTGCCCTTTAAACATACACTTACCAACCTGAACATAAACACAATTAAGAAACATGATTATTCTAAAACCCTGAACTGAAGGAACAATGAACTTTTATTAAAAGATAGATACGGTGGACATTTCAATAGAATCAATTGTCTCATATATTAAAATACATTTATTGAAATCAGAATGAGAAAGACAATAGCACAGTCAATCAGCAGAACCTTGATAGTCCTAAATCAACAGATGTGCTGAAATTAGGGCTACCAAGCTCTATTGTCCAAGAGCATCATTCATTCCGCCTCTATTAATTAGCTGCTACTCAGCAAAGCTGATGTTCATTACAATACCCAAAGCACTACAGAAAGGTAGAACAAAGCATGTTGGTGCCTTGGGCATCACGGCAGAAAACAATATGACCCCATTTATTTCCCAGCCCTTACGGACACACACCTGTGCACACATGCACACACTTTTGCCATCAGTCAGAGAATTCAAAGCAGAACAAAACGCTATTGGCTGAACGCGCGACACCTCCCCGCTCGGACAACGATAATTCCAAGTCCAGTCCGCCAGGTTTTTTTGTTGTTGTTTTCTTTCCACGCAACCCCAGTGCATTTCGACGGCGTCAACACAGACAGCCAAAGCCTTGGTTCATATGCTCTCTGAACATCAGGGAAGCAGGATGAGTCTCGGCCAGTGCTCCAGTAAATATGAAGGTGTTATCAGGTCTAAAAAAAAAAAAACAAAAAAAGACAAAACCCATTCCTTTCATAAAGTGGCTCATGCAGAAGAGCTGCACAGCCTGATGGGGCTTCGCGTACTGCAGCAGGAAACACGCTCCCGGCTAATATTCTTCACACTTGACCTAAATTCATCCCTTCTGTCATTTTCTGGGAGAGGAAATGTGAGGAATACGGCTCACGTGAGGAATAGTCTATTACTCAAAGTTTGACCTCAAGTTTTAAAATCCCTCCAATATGTACTGAAAGGGCCGAACAGAGCTTTACGAGCGAATGTTTTTGGCCAAACCTTGTTAAAGGACATTTCTCATTTACCAAAGTAACATGACGCCTCAGGAACACAGGCATTGTGTTACAGGAGAAACCATGAAGGGAGGGTCTCGGCTGACGGTCTGGCACAACAACACAGACATGGACTGAGCACCTGCTGGAGTTTAGCACCTCGTGTTTACAACAGCCACCAGAGTGCCACGAAAGAACGGGACAGGGGGCTCGCAGGCAGCTGACCTTCAGATGGAGAAGCACACCTTTCGAGACGGGTTCAAAAAGTAAACAGTGTCTCGCTGAGGCTTTGAATGACGTAACGTCAGCCCGACTTGCCTGATCTTTTCCCGAGGTGGACTTGCTGGACATGCTTCCAAGACATTAGCGCAAGGGGAGAGCTCCCAACCCATCTCCGGCTCGCCGCCGGCTGGTTCTCATTCCTGCGAGTATATTAACGCTCTCGCCTAGCTGACAGGACGAACTGCGTGTGTCAGATCTGCACGGGGAGTCTGTTAACGCTGGCATGATTAAGAGCTACTGCTCCCTGGCACAGCGATCACCGTAGGGGAAAGCCACCGGCCTGTTATACAAGCGCAGGGCTGGCTCAGAAAGGTTAGCGCTACACAGTCTTCGCAATCGAAGGATCAAAGGTGGAAGACAAAGAGCTGAAGGTGTGTGTCAGCGGCAGAAGGAGAGACAGAGGCCATGACAAACTGGAGAGTGTGTGCCGTTACCATTTGCTCGCACAGCACCCACTCTGGGTGACTCATCATCCTTACATCACCGCCGATGGAGGGGAGAAGTGAAGGGTGCACAGGAACGAGGGATTAAGTGCATAAAGAAGTCTCCCTCATCTATTGAGCAGAGCCTTTCAAAATAACTGCCCTTGAAGAAGGAGGGGGGGGGGGGACAACAACATTTGATTACACCATAATTCTCAGGGTGTAATTTACTGTTGGTAGTGGTGTAACAATGAAGTGTTCATTTAAGGAAAGGGCCAACATTCCACGTGTTTATAACTGCAGCCCTTATCACAGCACTTTGTCAGACAGACTATGGTCTTAATGTCATGCAGCAATGGTCCTGGTGCTAAATCTAATCAAGCACAAATTGCACATGTAAAAATCCATTACCTGATAAGTGTTTTAACGAGCCACTACACTAACAAGGTTCCCAGCCACGTGAACAACAGTCAAGGTGGTGGAACATCTTGCCATCCACTGAAGGACACGGCAAGGTGTCCGCAAAACACTGGACACAGATGCCGTTTCCCTCACTCAGTAAACACAAGATGTCAAAGAAACTAAAATTGAATTAAGGCTACATGTGAGTTAATCTTAGGGATTACCAATGTTACAGCATAAAAACTTTAATTCATTCCACATGTGCCTTTAATGTAGTATTGAATGAAATCCAGATTACTGGCTTTTATTTTGCCCTAAACTGACTGGATACAGATTCTGACTGACAGACATTTTATTTTGGAAGGGCAAAAAGAAAAAAAAATTCACTAAAGAAATTATTATTAATTAATTAAAATTAATAATAATTTTTAAAAAAAATGTAAAAACCTTGAAAATATTTCTTGCCGAGTACAATGGCATCACTGGTCCAATTACCAACCAACTTCACTGTAAGTAATTTACAAACAGAACAGTCACTAATTATATGCATCTAAACAACCACTCAACAAATTCAACAAAGAGTCCAAATATCTAACCAAATTCATCTAATTGGGTGCAAACCGAATTGGCTTAAGACCACCTCAGACCTGCCTAAACACCCCATCCCTGGGTTTCAAAGCATTTTAATCTAGAAATTATACAACAACAGCAACAGGGAAAATATCAAATCATTTGAAACGGTTGCTTCAAAGCTAAACAGCTCTTCACCTCAAGAACGTAAACAATGAAGCTACCATTTGGTGCATGACCTACAACCACACATTAGCAACAACGTTCCACCACCGCCAACCTCACCTCCTCTAAAGACGTCTTCAACGCGTGAGTGACAAGATTCCACTGGAACACAAAAATCTCCAGCGTCTCAGAAGAGCCCACAGCTGTCTCAGAAGAGCCCTACTGCCCACACCTGGCGACTTCCCCAAGCGGAGTGCCAACAACACTGGCACTGGAAGGAAGAGCTACATAAACAACATTAATCACAACTTTAATCTGGCCTGCCTGATTTTTCAGTGTGGTCTAATGTGGATAGTACACAGTAAATTAGATTGCTACATCATATTGTCACTATCTCTATGGCGATGCTCCCCCATCAGATTACTGGACATTTCTACCTGCATAAGCCTGAAAGGGTAGAGGACGTCTTCACTCAAGATGGACACTTCTAAGAAAGAATTTTAAAGATACTGGGTCCATGTCCATATCTTGTCTTTTGTGCACTTGTGACCACAGTCATAAAAAAGGTCTTTGGGTTTTTTTGAAAAACCGGTTTACTGTTAAATGTCAAAGAGACTCTTAAAGTGGAGTTTAAACAAGGAGAGATGAAGGATCTTGATTTTATATTGTATGAGCGCTAATATATTCTAAATTAACGAGCCAATTAAGGCAAAGAATAGCACAATGTCCTTGAAACAGGCAATCAGTAAAGTAAGATAATGAACCCCAAGTGTGCCACTAGAACACAGTACAGTAAACAGGAATAAGTATTCGACATCAAATAACAATGCAAATTACAACGTAACTACAGCACGTTACTGAGCCAACCCTATATACAACTGTAGCGCATGTCAAATGCGCTAAACCTCAAATTAAAACTGTAATTATTTTTAACAAACTAAACCACAGCCTGTAATTGTAGTGCGCTTTATTGAACTAAACCACATACCTTAACTGTAAGGCCTGTTAACAAACAAAAACAGACTGTAGCTGTGGTGCGAGGTAATGAGCTAAACCACAGATAGTAACCAAAAACTAAGCAGGCTGTTAGCCTTTCCACTTACAGCACAACACACTACGCTGTGAATGCACCTTTTCTAATTAGCCATAAATATAGCAAGAAACACTGAAACACTTATTAAAAAAAAAATCCAGAAAACAATACTAAATAACTGATGCTAAAATTGTGTAAAAATACATTTGAGTAAACAATCACAAAGCAGTCAACATTAATGATCTCACCTCAACTTCAGCGAGCATCCATTCATTACACTGCCCTGCAGAGATCACAATAACCGTTTTTGAAGTACTCCAGTATCAGTATAACCTCCTATAGGGAAAAAAGAATAAATAAATAAAATATCTATGGTTAGTTTGGAGAGGGGGCGGGACAAGCCAAAAGGCAACATCGAATAAAAATACGATGTTCAAAGCAGGGTGATGTGTTTAAACACCGATATTAAAGAAGAAAAAAAACCCCAGACAGTTTTAATTGAACAAACGACACTTAGCGGAGACTGAGAAGAGAACACTGCAATAAATGCTGTACTTACTGAGCGCGTGGTCAGACTCAGCTGCACCTTCTGCCAAACAAGCACCTCCGGTTCCCCAGCCGTGGAGGCAGGATGTTCGCGTATTCCTCCGTCCAACGTGGTCGTCTCACATTCGCTCGCTTTGCAGCTAGGGAGCAGGAGTGGGAGGGTTAACATATGCCGTGTGCCTCGGTGTGAATGAGTGTGGCTGAGTGAGCACAAGCTTGCAGGAGGGAGTATCTAAAAGGGGGGGGGGGGCGGTTTTGTTGTTGTTGTTGTTGTTGTTGTTCTGCACGGCAGAATTATAGTAAATTCTTTTCGGTTCGGTCTTCCAAAAACACGAGCTTACGAGCTCATCTGGCACGAGCACGAGTCGCGCACGATGGGAATGTGCCTTGCAGTTTGCTCAGCTGCGCCGAGGGACGGTTTTGACCAAATAATGGTGGGCGTGGTTTAAACAGAGGGAGGAGAAAGAAAAGATAAAAGGGAGGGGCCAGAATGATATGAACGAATGAAAGCGCAGGGGCAGACACAAGCAAAGCTAGATGACCCTGCTAAGCCTCTTTCCTCTGGTGACTGTTCTGTTCGCAGGCAGGCAGGACAGATTAGAGTCCTCTCTGACTGCTAACCATGCATTATAGAACTAAAATTAGCTCCCGATGACCAAGGAGACAGGGGACAAAGTACAAATCAAGGGGCCATCAAAGTGGGCAAAGGGAATAAGGGTTCATCAGAGCAGTGAGGGACACTCGCTGGATGTTTTGTATGAAGCAGTTTTGGCTTCATCCCACTTGGCTGAGGACACTAAACAAACTTAATGACTCCAATCATTATATACCAGCCTCCAGCTGCAAGAGGGATAGAACATGTGAAAAAAACACTATTGATGGCCAATCAGTGAACTCAAACTAAAAATGTAACAAGTGGGCATCATCCAGGCTGCGCCAGACGCACTCAGCTGTTCCCATAACACAGGAAACTCTCCATCCATGCAAACTCTCATAAAAACAAACCAACACAGGTCCCACTTCATAAATGGAATACAACCCATCTTTCATCACAAGTACTAACCACTTCCTGCCCCATTAGACAGAAACAGGAACAGCACGGCTTACAGGGCCACCAACAGTATATTAAAGAACAATTACATCTGAACATCAAGAGCCTCAGGAAACCCTGTACAAAAGCGTAAACATGTAATCACACTGATGTCAGCTTATTCTTTGCATATAGCACATTTATAGAGTTTAATTGTTCACGTCAAACACCAGGTACAACGAGGTACAACGAGGTACAACGAGGTACAACGAGGTACAACGAGGTACAACGAGGTACAACACTTGATTGCTTTTTGTTTCAAGAGAACAAGATTAAGCAGACATGCAAGCATGGAAGACATTACATTGTGCCACATGCTGGGACTTAAAAAAAATAATAATCAAATCACTGTTATAGGCAAATATTTAGTCTGAATGCTGAGCTGCTCCGGAGATGTAGCCACATTTAACAAATGAAATATGCCTTACTGTTCTCTCAGAGATATTTCACCTAAACAACCAAACGCATCTGCAATTTTTCCATCACTGCTGAGCGAATATTTTCCAGGCCATATCTCTGCTGATGCCTCAATGTGAACATGGTGTAATAAACCTGGAACAAATTGCAAGTTACAAAACACAGGCACACAGTGCCTCTGCATCAGAGAGGCACCCTAAGTCATCTGAACCCAAACACACAGTTTGCATCGAGTGAGGCCGGTCCCCCCCAAGAGTGTGAGATGCCATGTGGGACAGGCGCCAAGAGAACCATCACAAATTCCACTCTGAGAAGCTGGGTGAGGTGAAGACTAAAAGACGAAACACCCCGACTATTTAAAAAGCAACACAATTATCGGCAAACAACTATCAAACAATTACATTAATGCTTGTATACAGTTTCATACAAGCTACTCAATACACGCTTGAGCTTGTTAGAACACCATCTACACCACTATAAGAAAACCTTTGATAAATGAGCCAACATTTTCCCACCTACTCACCTGTTACTATACAACATCTATTATGCAACAACAAATTCTTAAAGTATCTGACAACTTCAATATGCTTTTGCACAGAGTGGCCCATTTGATCTGACTAATTAGCTATGTGGTCGCTAACACACGGTAATAACTGAGCGATCCGTTTGCTATGCAAAATACAACTCGAACATGGTTAGACTGACCCCACAACAAAATTACAATGGCTGGAAATTAGTACGGAAATTAGTCAAATGGAAAGTCTATTACTTGCTACAAATGTAAATGAGTCTTTATACAAAACATTGGGATAAATGGAATATATATATATAGATGGGAATACAAAGGAATTGTAGAAGTGTTAACTGAATCTTTTCATATATAAATGAGCTCATTAAAGAGTACCGATATTAAATACTACCATGTGACATTTCCCTTTTTGTACCTTTTGTTTTCACACATACATTCACACACACACACAGAATAAAGCAATAACGGAATAAGTAGAAACTAGAACTTGACAGCTCTATTGAGCCTTATCTAAAGTTTACTTTGAACCTTGCATGTTTAAAAATGAACCCCAGTATGTTTAATATTGAACAGTCCAGGATCAGTGCAGTACTGTGTTGTAGTTCAAGCTCTGTGAGAATTTTCAGGATAATTCTGTGCCCACCCAGCTGTCACGTCTTCCACTGATGATTACTATACAGTCATATTTTTGACAAACGTATTGTGGTACACAACATTCTATTCAGTATTTTACTAGTCTGCTTCACATACAAAAGGGATTACCCATTTTTAAAAAGGCGACTTTTCTTCTCCTCCACAAACCCAACAAAAGCTATTTGACATCTAGACAACTAATTTATCCTTCATGTATTTTCACCAAAGACTTGAACTTTACTAAAGAAAGTGACTAAAGCTAGGTGTGTAACGAAACATCGTGAAACGATTCATCACGATGCAGAAATGTGACTATGGGAATCGTCTCGATTAACGATATCACGCTCCGTTTATTACGCGCTGTAGTGCAGTTGCATCGTTTGAACACCAGAGGTCACACTCGATCTGTGGCAAAGCTATTAGAATATCACATTTTCATTGAATAACACGTTATAAATCACAGTCCCTTCTAATCTAATTTCTTCCATTTTTGTTCATTTCTAATTTCTTCTATTCTAATAACAAGGGACTAAATACTCATTTATAATTTCATGAATAAATTCACAGAATTTTGCATTGCTTATGCTTCCGAAATAAAGAAAGGAAAGCTTTCACTTAGTTATTTAATATTTAGTGATGATACATTTTGTTTACAATTGTAAACTTCTGTTCCTAATTTATTTTAATTGCAGGGGACTAAATATTCTTTATACAAGAAAATGTACCTACATATTTTTGCATTGTTTCTTCACTTAAGACATTTTTTCAAATAAAAATTTGACTTAAAAAATCATGAATCTAGTATCATAAATAAAAACCAGAGTGCATCATTACACCTCTAACTGAAGCATTCATGAAATGGCCATTGATTAATAAAAGAGACTTCAAGGGTGTATCCTAAATATGTTTAAGTTTGTAATCCTAAATGAAGGAGAATTAAGGACAAGTTTTTAAAAAATATTCTGCATTAAACAGTCTATATCAACTGAAAAATGCTACGGTAATAGTAGCATTCAGTACAAGATATAGATGATAAAATATAAATATGACTGTAAATTTTCATTTGACTTGACAGGAACAAGTTTGATAGACTCAATGTTTACAGAACAAAAAGTAAAGGGGGAAAAAAAAAAAAAACAAACACAAACTTCAGGCTAGTATCACAGACACGCTCATAAATCCAACTGTTATCTTTAATACACTCGAACTTAGAGTTCCCAGAAATACATTTTGGTTAATATAAACAAGAGCATTTCCATTTATTTAACTAGGGCTAATAAACTGTTCACCTGAATGCAAGGCCAGTGTCAGGGAAAGGAATGAACACTGACAGGTGGGGCTCAGCTAGCTAGGTATTAAAGCTACTAGACACGTCCTATAACTTTACATTTCCAGCTCTCCATAGTTAGATAAAGGGAACAACAGGCCAATGTAAGGTGGAGCCAAAATGTCCATTTATTTATAGAAAAGACTCACCTCTACATGCTGCTGTTATTATTATTCATTTTGTTTGAAAGTGCCTTTCAGAAATCTCAACGATAGATTGAAGTAAAAGGGAAACACCACAGACCACACAAGACAAATACCATTAGCCCACACTTACAATGGAAAGATGTAATATAAAACAAAAATAAATACAAATGGAATGGAAATGCGTTCTACAGACCCAGGAAACGTTGTGCTCATTTACAGGCAATCCTCTCCTACTTTAATCTGACCGTGTTCAAAAGCAGTTAAAAACTGCCGTGCAATGCAACCATGCCAAACAGATGACCTCTCGTGGAACATTCACTATGTCATTATTTGATACGTTTCCATCCACTACTTGTAATAAACTCCATCAACAAAAGGGAAAAAAAGAAGAGAGGCAGACAGGGGAGAGACGCGGGGAGAGACGCGGGGAGAGACGCGGGGAGAGACGCGGGGAGAGACGCGGGGAGAGACGCGGGGAGAGACGCAGGGAGAGACGCGGGGAGAGACGCAGGGAGAGACGCAGGGAGAGACGCAGGGAGAGACGCAGGGAGAGACGCAGGGAGAGACCAGACAGGGGCGTGCATCACTGCCGAAACAGAGAACTTGACTGTTGATTAGCATCAGTCTACCCATTTCTTCTTTATGTATAAGGCATATTTACTATCAAATTACATTTGGCTGTTTTTGTACATTGTCAACACTAGAAGAGCTTTGTCTTACATAAAGGGAGGGAGAAAGCACAGGAGAAAAACATAGCTGAGATAGCAAGTATTAAACAGAATACATACAATGGGACCTAATAACTAAAGCAAATGCACAGAGACAAAAGGCTGGGGAAGAAATACATACTGTGGATTCAGAAAGTAGATGTTTCAGATTCCTTTAGTGTTTTTGCAGTGTGTTGTTGAGTTGATCTTGAATGGATGTAGGCTGTCATTTAAACACATCAATTTTAACTTAACTGCCCAAAATAATGAACTTTAAGAAGCAATTAAAATGTCAAATGAATTTTCTTATGCAGAAAAATACACTTTTCCATGGTGGTACAAATTGTGGTCAGGTGCATCATGTTTGCTGTAATTTGTGGCGGTATGTCTAGAACTTAGGCAAACCACCTTGAAATTTGAATTTATTGGACAGTTTGAAAAGGTACATGCATAGATCTCTAAGAGCACACAATCAACACAGCATTAACACAGCATTAAAGAAACAAGTAAGTCCAAGAAACTGCCTGTGAATCTCTGCTGTCAAACTGTGGCAAGGGTCAGATCAGGGTAAGGATAGAAAACTGATAGTTTTAGATATTTGCCCTGATCTGCACAAAAAAAAAAAAAAAAAAAAAAAGAAAAGCTTTGAGCGTTACCAAAACCACAGTGGCCTCAATCGATCTGAAATGGAAGCTAAACACAACTGAGCATCTTCCTAGCCTTGTCCATCTGGGCAAAAAGGGCCTTGGTTACGGAGGAAAGAACTCCAGTCTTTGTAAAAAAAAATATATATAGCCATAAGACCAGTGCATAGATGGGAGAACCTATTGGACAGACAACAATTCTCTGGTTCAGGAGAGCAATCTCTTTGGCAAACAGGCACTGCACATCACAGGGCTAATACCGCATTTCACTGTAGGGACGGTGGTAATATCATGCTACGGGGAGATGAGACGACAGAGAGATGAATGAATGCAGCCAAATAAAGGAGCATCCTTGAAGAAAACCTCCTTCATTATGCACACAACTCTGATTGGGACAACAGTTCACCTTTCAACACGACAATGACCAGAAGCATAGTTTTGAAGCACCACCAGAGAGGCTTCGGAACGAAGGGAGAGAATCTACCATGACGAATGGAGTAAACTGTGCAAATTCATGTGTGCAAAATTATTTCAGTTTCTGAGGAGAAAATGTAAAGAGGACTGTATGGAAATGTACAAAATGACATGCTACTGACTTCTCAATGCTTTTCATGAACAAATCATATTACATGTTAGATTTCTAGACAAAATTCAATTTCAATTTTGATCCATATCATCCAACCATTGTTGGAAACAAGATGCGTTTCCCTGTGGTTCATTAACATTTAAATTTAAATACAAATATCCTTCAATATCAGGGGTCTTTAACTCCTTTTCTTTATGCTAGTCAGCCATACAGAAAAATGTTACAACAAGCAATCTTAGAGTTTGACTTTGATCATTTGATCAACCCCTTGCTCCACATGTTGTAAAATATCTATCTTGGGACTAAGCAATTTTGCCAGTCTCAATGAAGAAATTATTTAATAGGTCACTGAAACATTAATCGCCTAAGACTCCCCACAGTATTTCCCATCTTCCCATTAATATACTGGAAAAAGTCAACAGGCCCAATAATAGGTCAATACTGGTCACAGGAGATTTTGTTTTATATGACCCGAGTTATAACAAACCAATGGGCCGTAATCAAGACCCTATTTTGAGAGAGCAAATTTTACTCATCACTCAAAACAAAAAGTAACGACAAACGCGTATGTCCTCTGGTGAACACAAACCGTTATTACGAAAACAAAAGCTAATAAATATTTTAACCAATGTGACAGGACTTTAATAAATACTCAGATAAATAAAAAAAGATTTGCATTATATTATTTTTGCATTTAACTTAAGTGTTATTTAAAGTATTTTTACATATTAAGACAGATTAAATCATCTCAAATATATCCAACTTTACATAGCAAGTTACTCGTACTTCGATCCCTTAAAACAAGATTTTTACGTTACCCTGAAATACGACCACAGAAGGCAGATATTTAACTAATGTGTACACGTTGAACCGTTCATACTCTAAAAATAGCACGGTTAGCTAAATGAACATGTTAATTACAGAGCTACAGCTTTGTGCTTGTTATCAAAGCACCAACATCGCAGCCTAACGAACTCTGATGAATGGCCTATATGTATTAGCTAACTAGATACTTGGTTTTTGTTTTTGGAGAGGAAGGGTGTATAATTTATCAGTGCGAAATGCCCAACAGTCAACAGTCAAATAATACCTTCTACAGCATGGCACAAAACTATTTTTATTACTGTGGGACAATTACCAAGAAAAGTCCCTAGATTACCCTTCTAAATCCGCCTGCTAGCTGGCCTAGCTACCTTACACCCTATCTGGATGTCCAAAATCAACCGGTTAGTAATATACTTAGCAACATCTGCTAGCTACTAACTAACTAACTAACTCGTTTAACTCGCTTCCTATTGTCAAGGCATCAATGTCACTGCGAAACAGCAAAGTCGTTTAGATTCATGTAACATCTTGGGTTGTCAAATAGCTGCTCCAGCTAGCTAGCTAGCTCGCCCTCTACAACAGTGAGGTATCTATCTATCTATCTATCTCTCTCTCTCTCTCTCTCTCTCTCTCTCTAGAATAGCTAGGTTAGCTACAATAGCTATTTAATTTAACAAATAGTCCAGGTGGGATAAACGAATAGCAGACGCTGCTAGCTGTGTTGCAAGCCAGTTGGGTAGCAAACTACTTACCCAGTTAAAGATGGTATTGCCAACGGTGTAGCCTTGGGAAGAGTGACTCAGCTGGTAGTAAATGGTCTGAACTCGGTCTCCTTTTAATTCTATTAAACAACCAAGTCAAAATAAACACACTGTGATGAAATCCAGTGCAACGTTAGTCTTTCCAAGTGTCTCTAGCTAGATTCCCAGCTAGCGGTCGGTTTACATAACTAGCTAGTGGTTACATTAGGCTATATTTGATTGTATTTAACACGCACATGAGCGTTACATGTGTAATAAAATAGATTACGCACAAACTACAGCTACATGTCGAGCCTTGTTAGCTACCTACTTCGATTATAAAGGTTTGGCTGCAAAACCTTGCTTGGAAGCTAGCTATCTATAAAGCTAACTAACTATCTATAACCCTAGCTAACTATATATACAGCTAGATAACTATATAGAACCCTAGCTAACTATCTATAACATTAGCTAACCTTAGCCGTGTTTAGTTTCCACAGAAAATATACTGATGTTTGCGTTCTGGTTGAGCTAGTTGGATAACATATTATACACAAAATAATGATTTCGTTGTGTTTTCACCCTAGCTAGCTAGCTAACTTGCTAAAATGTATTTAGACAAACATCGGTGCTCCAAGAAATGTTAGCTAGATAGGTAGCTAACTAACATTATTATTTAAAAACATTTGGAAACTCTATTCCTAAAGGTTTAGCTGCTGTTAGTCCCATTTGATATGTTTATTACTTGTTATCTAGCTAGCTATTATTTTTTGTCAATTTGTTATCACATTAATAATCCTTCGGGCTAATTAGCTACAAAAGTGTGCCAACCTGTCACGATCAGAGTTGTCAGAGTTAACCCTAAGTACTCAGCTCTTCGACTCCCTCACATTCCCTCCGCGGGTTGCTGCCAGCTCGCTTGACTATTCTGTAAAATTCAAAGTCATGCAGTAGCTAGCCATCAGGTTATGATGTTTAGCCAATAAAACCTAGCAAATATATCGGTGAACAAGCCGTCACTCCTGTCGTTTGGTGTAACGCTAGCTAACAAGCCCTACTAACGTGAAACCCTGACATCCTTTCCTCTGAACTACGTTACCCCCGGACGACAACACCCCTCATTAGGACGTACTGGAGCCCTGACAAGTAAGATAGTATTGTGTATTACAACGTGATACCAACCAGCTAGCTACCTCTGTTTCTCCACCTTCTTGTCTCACCTTAGAAGCTTTGCTGCCCCCTAGGGCATTTCTCGAATTTTGTGTTATTCGAGGGTGGCTGTTACTGTGTCCCCTAACCGAATGTCTTTTCAGCAGGTCTGTGGCTGTGCCAGCACCCTGTAAAAGGCAAGAACTTCAACTAACCATATTTTTTTTGCAGCAGAGCTTGGCAATATTACCTTATATAAGAGATAATTTCACATACTTTTGTGCTACGGTTGTAGCAGCTGTGCAGTCCGACAGTCATTATTCGAGCGTCCTCACTATAGACATTAGTCTATGTACCTGACAATATGAGTTACGCAGGAAATAAACAAACCGAACTTTCAATGTCCAGACGGTGGCGATAAAGAGACGATTGGGAAAAGCATCTGTCAGCGAAGAAGAAACAGAAAACAACGGTTAGCCAATGGTTGGACTGCATTGGTTGTAGCAACCGAAGGACCTTATAAACCACCTTATACGTTTGCTAGCCAGTTAGCTAACTGAGTAATTAGCTACTGTTGTGCGGCTCAGGAAGCTCAATGTCTGGAGAATATAATAATGAATCTCGGGTGAGTATGTTTTTTTAATTATAATTATTGCCTCACTGTTAATTAATCAGCAAGCTACCTCGCTAGTTAGCCAGCTGGCTAGCTACATTACATGACAACCATCGCCAGCCTTAATATTGCATATTGTTAGTTAATATTGCAGTATGAGTTTGTCTTTCAAAATACCATTAATGAACTAGCTAGCTAACTAGTTACCCCTTAAACTGTCCGTCTGTGGAGTAATATCCATGCTGTCACATTAGTATTTACTGGTGTACCTAGGATTATAAGAGCGTCAGGTCGCTACAGGTATTCCTTTTATCGGTTTATACCTTATGCTACAGACATCTTTTAGCTCATATAACTATCTCTATGGATAACTAAACGATTAGCTAGATAATATATGGAAGACTCGTCTGTTCTCTTTCGTATTAGTTGTGTTTGGACAACAGGTTCTGACTCTAATTTGCTTTAGTTGCCACTGAAGTTGAAAATTGTAATGAGATGGCTAACTGGATCCATATAGTAACAATGGACGCATTGTCTTTACCTTGTTCTGAACGCCTCTGTGCTCTTGCGAAGGCCTTCATAGTACGTGACATTTTTCTTTGCCGAATTAAATGTGTTGGAAAAAACCCCAACAATTTCCAGTCGTCTTTACCTAACCCTTGCACAAAATTCCTCGATTAACTATAGGCAGATTAAGGGTGTATCCTGTTAACGTTCGTTTTGATAACGCGGTCAACGTTCTAATGTATCTAGAAAGCTAAACTAGTAAATTTTCTATTAAACCTCTAGATATGTTCATCGTCATATACCGCTCACTTTTCTTTTATAGTGATGGTCTGATGTTTGAACTTGAAAATGGGAAGCCCAGGCTTGTGTTAGCCAGCTATGGTAAGTTAATTCCGCCTTTCAGGCATGTCTACTTAAGATTACACTATATTTAAACAAACTTAATCGGTGTAAATATTTCTCATCCGGTGACAGGCGAATCAAAGGGGTCCAGTAAACTTGGATTATATCAGGTAAGTGGTGTTGTTGAGGAGAAAAGAATAATAATAAATTGACATTTTGCATTTATTGCTTGCAAATATTTATTTATTGCATTTATTTGTTGCAAAATAGCTCTTTGAATTTGTTTATTAGGCAAATCTTATTGATTTTTTTCATTAGGTTTGCTATAAGAAACATTTCAACGTGAACAAAAATCATTTATGCTATTTCTTAAATATAAAATCTCTTAAATTTACTGGATCTTGCTGCCAAACATATTCCAGACTTTTGAACTTGGTCCAAACAGTTAAGGCAAATTCAAACAATACCTGTGTTTTGATGTGCCCTAAGTTACCTCACAGGAACAGAACACAGCAGCAGAAAGCCACATTCATCTCAAAACAGCATGCTAAAGAGTCTGAAAGGTCCCAGCTGGAGAAGAGTACGGGACCTTTAGGAGAGAGCTGTGCAGAGCAGGGAGTCGCACACCGTCGCAGAAAGATCAAAGACAGGAGCAACGCAGATCGCAGGCACATCATGGGGATGGTCAGAGTTCGATCGGAGAGCAAAACGAAGACTACTGATGAATCCTCAAAAGTTACAGAGAAGACAGTAAAGGAGAGCTTGGTGTGCTTAACGCAAGACCAGCTTCAGCAGATACTCAACACCATCAAAACCACAGGACAAAATGTCCAAGATGACTCCAAGACCCATGCTGAGAACAGTGAGCAGTCTGTGTTTTGTTTTGGGTTTGTTTTTGCATGTTTACATAAGTCACCATAAACTGACAGTATTTCTTGTTAACAGGAGGACCAGAAGTTGATACAAAGGAAGGATGTGTTACGAGTGAAACAATGACGAGTGGAAATGCTGAGACTATATTGGATGGGGGTGATCACAGACAGGGGAGCTCACCAGGAAAGGCAGAGTTGAAGTAAGAACTTTTGCTTAAGAGCATTCTGTACAGCGTTCTGTAAAGTTACTTTCAGATAGGAATGGTTGTTTACCATGTAGGAATTTGATTTAAAATTTTACATGCATGTGCAATGGGTACATGTTTTGTCTTAATGAGTGATTAAATGCAGAGTAACACTTGATCTGGAAATAGCCTCTGCAATTTTTACATTTATTTAGTTATAGTGATCAGTCATTGTAGAGATTGGTTTAACCAGTTGTGTGCCTTTATCATTTGGGTTTTTTTGTTTGTTTGTTTTTTTTTTTGGATACAGAAAACCAATAGATTCTCGCCCATCAGGACTGTTCAGCACTTTAGGACAAAGGGAACGGGACGGAGAAGCACTGGAGGTGAAAAGGGCACAATGGAAGAGAGAGTTAGGTATTAAAGTGACCCGCCGGCCGACCACACAATCAATCCTGGAAGCTTTCGTGTAGAGCCTGACCCATCATGCTGTATTAATCGTTGTCACGGTAAAACCGAGATTTGAAGGGGATAAGATGGATTGCGAGGGTTTTATTAGTTTGTTCTTGCTCTGTAACGGTGATCTGATGCAGTTTTAGTGCATATTTTTCTGCCCACAAACAGATGAGCAGATGGCACTAAAAAAACAGCAGAAAGCAAATGCAGAGGTTCTGTCTCAAAGTGAAGGGCCTTCTGCTGGGCCAAGGTCAAGTGAGCAGCTGTCACAAGTAAGTCAGTATTACCGTCCTTTGCTTTCTTATGAGGTTGAAGTACAAAAATTGTTGGCTTGTAATGCCCTTTTGCACTTAATCACTTTTAATACCTCACACAGTGCTGTATTGTAGATAGGGGGGGTTAACAGTTGCTCATATCTACAGGTCCAAGAGGACAGGATAACAACAGCAGCCACAGACACAGAAGGCTCAAGTAGCAAAATTCCACAGCCAGACTGCAGACTGCGGGCACTTCCTGCTGCTGTTCGCTCAGCCTTTGTACTGGGGGTAACTCCTTTCATTCATATTCAAACCATGATGCATGAAATAAGAATTGAAAGACAAATTCAATGCATGTCACACTATTAACTTGAACAAGTAGTACTTGTATAACGGTCCTTTTAAGGGATTTAAGCTATTATTGTGACTAGTGCAAAAGTGAACTAAAGGACTATGTCAGTATGTGGCGTCTTGAGATATTCTGCTAAAACTTGAGTCACAGTAAATATAGCGTCTAGTCTTGTTTAAGAACATTAGTTTTGTTTGTTTGTGTTCCGTAACTGTTCAGGAGGCCACTCCACTGGAGGATGCTTTCAGCAAAGAGAAGAAAGATGAGCAGAGGCGCTGGCTGGAGAACCTGGAGCAGCAGAGAGAGGAGGCCAGGCTTCGTAAAAAGCTGGAGAAACGGATCCAAAGTCAGGTGCACACCTCGCCCTTATCGCAGTCCTTTTTTGCTAGTGCTACTCTTGCTCTTTATTTCTGTGTTACACATGGAGAGCTCATCGATATTGTGCATTCGTAGGCTGAGGACCACGAGCGCTGGGCCATGCACTTTGACTCCTTCCAGAGGTGCCTCCATCAGCCACTCCTGGTTCCAGCTCCTGACGGAGGAAGGCCAGATGTGGGTAGTTCCCTTTCCCAGCACCGATCCCCCTCAGGGGCACTGTCCACAGCCTGGGATGCGATGAGTGCCTTTGGAGGGGACAGTATGGGAAGAGCCAGTGCGGACACCACTCGGGCCTTTCCGCTGAAGTCCAGGTTGGTGGATATAAAATGGCATCAAGCATCCAGGCTTGTTCTGAAGTTAAAGATGCCAAAAAACCAGTTTAACACATTTCGTCTTTCTGTACAGCTATCTGCGCACCATGACCGCATTGTTAGATCCAGCACAAATGGAGGAGAGGGAGAGAAAGCGTCTCAAACAGCTTGAACATCAGGTGGGAGTTGAATTTGTAATCCATGTATGACATCTGAAAGTTAACTTGCAGAGGACTGGTTTATGTACTTGGTGTATGGATCACTTTAAAGTCTTTCCAAAAGCAAAATACCTACCTAGAGCTTATGTGAAATCTCACCTTGAGGACTCTTCAGCTGTCTCACTTGCTCTCACTGGAGAGGTTTGTGTAGATGTGTTTGTGTTGCTTTCCATATCGAAATTGAAAATGAATGTATCTTCAGATTATATTTTAATGCTAAACCATGTAACCATGTAAACCATGATCCTGATAACTTCTAAAATCCCTTTTACTCATTAATCAAATATTTGAATTTGAAAGGGTGATTTAAAATTATTTACATTTAAATTACATTTAAGTTTAAGGAATTTCTCTGTGGTCTCGGGGCAGTGAAGTTGCGAAACCTTTGCTGGGTTTCAGCATTCATTTGGCAGGGGTTAATGATGCCACACCTCCATTGTTGGCTCAGTTGAGCTTGACAACAGTTTCTATCAAGGTTTAGTGGTGTTGCTGATGGCAAACAATAAGCTTGAGGTTTGTGTTCTAGGTTGGTCAGGTTCATTTTGTGTGTTTGCCTCTCTGTACTTCCCTGAATTTTCTTACTGCATAATTTAGTTTTGGTCCTCTCCTCTTTCTGTTTTGTCTTGGAGTACTGTTCTTCCCATGGCCCAAAAGGCTTTTAAATCACACAACTAATGTTGTCCAGTTCTTTTATAAGTTCAAGCTTCTGTTCTGCTCAGGCTTAATTCTGCTGTTTTAGCATTTCGTTGTCTTTTTCTAAAAATGTATCCCTATTCTTCTCGCTTTTCCTACACCTTTCACGGTGGCTTCCGCCGTTTCCTTGATGCGGTTTCAAAGACTGGGTTTTGCTGCTTTTTCCTCCCCTGAATAGTGTGCCGGTGTGGAGGTTATACACACCTGGAAACGTCTGTACTTTTGGTTGGATCATTTTGGCTATTTCTTACCCTTCCCTGGAACATCTTATTTCACTTCATCATCTCGATAGAGTATTGGCTAGCAGTCTTTGTGAGGAGAGGATGAAGCAGCAGTCAGTGATGTTTCTTTCCCTAGTTTCAGAGATTCCACCTCTGGTCTTTTTCATGTCTTGGATTTTGCTGTTCTGTTCAGCTTCTCTTTTTTTTAGACTCTCTTTTCTCCAGGCTTGTCTTTCCAGTACTACAAAATCTTTTTCATTCCTTCTCACATTGTGTTTTTTTGCTTTAGTTCATTCACCTTCTTCAGTACATGTTGGACCTTTTCTATAAGACCCTCACTATTTCACTATACACTTGGGCTTATGTCTATGCAGTAGTCGCCCACCCCCCGGTTCTCTGGTACCGAGTACGCTTATGAGTAACCTTGTGTTCAAACATGGTGTCTACTAAAGGCAAACCATGGCTATCAAAGTGGGCAGAACTGTTCTTCTCGCTCACTTTTTTCTAGGTTTTTTTTTTTTGTCATTACCCCAATCAGTTTTGAAGTCCCCCAGAAGAACAATGGAGTCAGTGTTCAGAACCCTTTCCAGAATTCCACTGACTTTCTCAAAGTAGGCCAAATACTTCATACTGCTTTTGGGTGCAAATGCACACACAACAGTCAGTCTTCCTCTCTGCATTACAAAGTCACATTGAGGTGACGCACTCATCTACTGGGGAAAAACTCCATCTTTGTAATCGCCAGCCCTGGAGTTATGTCCCTATACCTCCATGTTACCTCACATCTTGGGTAGAAGAGATACCGCCATCTCTCGGAGTTTTCTTCCAGAGCCCACAATGTCTCAACCTTATGTACCGACTTCAGCTCCTTCTCCTCAGTGATGTTAACATCACATGTACCAAGAGCCCATATCTTCTGCAAGGATTTGCTCATGTTGCCCAGTTTGTGATTTCCTGGTTTTGCTTCACGCCAGCGAGCTATTGAAGCTCAGGTTGAGGAGAGGAGGCAACAGAAAGAGAAGGAGGTAGCAGCACGACAGGCCTTGGAACAGGAAGAGGAGAGGAGGGTGGCTAGAGAGAGGGACCTTCTCCAGCAACAGTACCTGAAGGATACACAACGGCAGAGACAAAAGGAGGTAACACAGACGGTGAATTTCTAATAACCTTGAGAAGTATAAAATAGTTTGGTCGAAAATAGAAATATTTTACCAACTTTAAACTTCAGGAGAAAAGTGAGTTAATGCGTTGCACTGACTGGCTAGATGTAGCCTAACCTTCTCCCTGACATACACATAAGGAGAAGAGTTTCTTGTATTGGAGACCAAGCCGCTTTAATATTCCACACTATACTTTTAATTTTATATATAGTAAAAAGGTTTTCATTCTCAGCAACACATTAAATATTCTCCAACATAACCGTTATTTTACCATTGATTGCTGGCCTGACAGTCACCATGTTTTCTAGACATTGGATGGGATTGGTTATCTGTGCATTGCCTCTTAGGAGTTACAAACGCGCAAAACGGAGGAGCTGTACCTGAGTGTTCAGAGGGCCCAGGAGGAAGCCCATAAAGACAAACATCTACAGCGAATTCGAGAGCTGGCTAGAAAAGGACATGATGTTTCCAACCTCCTGCGAAGCCTGGATTGTGAATCCTCCAGAGGTATATATAAAAAAACTAATTCTTTCTTTGCTGTTTGACATGTAGATATTGTAAAGAATTAAGGCGAATTTCTTCAATGATCGTAGATGTTAGTGGTCAAGGTTCACCGAGTTTGGCCAAATCTGAGACCACACCAGAAAGAGTGCAGGCAACCACATCGACAAGAAAAGATACAGCTGTTCAGACAGGTAAGTTACAGGAGTGTTCGGTGTTGCTCATCTATTGTACATTATGATGCGATATGCTTCATCTTGAACGATTAGTGATGTATGCAGAAGTCAACGCCCCAAGCCCCACCAAGACCGAAGGCGTCGTCAATACCAATGGTGACACTAAAGCTCAAGCCGTGGCATCTCAATACCAAGCTTCTTCCAACATCAGGGGATCCAAACGTGAGAGCAGACTAAGTGAAAAGAACACTGGAAAGGAGAACGTGTGCGTGGCACCCAAAGACACAGACCCTTATGAAGCCTACGCTAGAACGGACAGGCCCCACGGGGAGCAGCAATGGAGGAAACCACAGTGGAACACAAAAAGGCCAAATAAGGCATTCGTGCCGGCGTCGGAACGGTACCCTGCTACCCTGCAGCGTCACAGGCAGGAGAGCCGTTTGCGCAGGCAGATGGAGCTCATGACGTTGGTGGAGAGGAATGCGTTTCCCTCCCCTCCATCTTCTGTTCTCCCAGCTCCCCTTCAAAGACGTGCAGGTTCACCACATCAAAAGGTAAAGGTGCACAGGATCATCACTCAGGAAAGTTAAGACCGGTATGGTGGTAACGATGCAGACGATTTGATGCTCGTTTTGTCCTTCCAGGTTGAGGATTTACAAGGAACACTATCTACCACCGCTGTCACTCAAAGGTAAGATCAACAACACAACAGCGGCATATTTTCGAGAATCTTCACACATCTTCCTGTTAAATAGCATTAGAGATGGGCCTGGGTGAAGAGATTAGAATTAGAATTGTGTAGATATTCAGGGTTATAGCTGTGTGCAACAATGACTATGTTCACACTACAATGATGATTACAATGATATGATGAGTAAAATGATAGGAAAATGTTCATCAGACCAAGCCTCCTCCTTCCAATTGCCCCATGGTCCAACTCCAAGACTCATGTGCCTACAATTTATTTTCTCTTTTCTATCATAACCGACCTTTTCATCAATTTATATTGATGAAAATATAAATAAGTATAATGTTGTACTGTTTAACTGGACCAGATTTGCTAACCTCGTCCCCCCCATGAGCATCAATGAGCCCTGGGCGTTCATGGCCTTGTTGCTGGTTCACCAGATCTTCCGTTGACCACTTTTTCTAGGTACCAACATCTGCATTCCAGAAATGACTCGCAATACCTGACATTCGGCAGATTCTCTGACCAAGCTGTCTAGCCTTCTTTAACTTGGCTCTTGTCGGTCATATCCTTACACCATATTTCTTGCATGCAACACATCAACTTGAAGAACTGACTGTTTACTTGCTGCTTAAAATCCCTTCCTTCATGAGTACTATTGTAACAAGATCAGTGTTGTCACATCTTCACCGAGGTTTTAATGTCATGGCTGTTCAGCATGTACACATCCAAATCGCCAAGCAAAGAGGACATAGACTTAACGATTTAATTACTGTTAGTACTCGGGAAAACCCCTGAACTGCTGGAACTGAAAAATGAACTTGAAACAGAACCTCTCGGTACAAGTTCTACAGTATTCTCCTCAATGTCTTGGGTATCCTAAGATGTCAGCACAGTCTCTTGCTCAGACTTTGTGGTAGCAGTCACTGGCAGATTAGAGGAAACCATCTCTGCTAGTGACTGCGACCTGGCTGGGCTATCTTTGTTATCATCATAGGACACAGCACATCTTCCACATGCTCTGATTCAGTGGGTGCCTGGCTCAGTGTATGGGGATCTGCAACAATAAGTCAGAGAACTTGTAGCTTGTCATACATAAAGGCTCACACAAGGCTTGTAGCTCTGCTTTCAAACATTTCGGCAGAACTAGGGCAAACATAACTTGCCAAGAAGTGCAGCTCAGTTGTCAAAATAAATGGTTTTGCTGTTCTTGATGACAGGACTCTGCTGTTGGGGTGAGGTGTCTTGCTTCTAGCTGAACTGGGGCTGTACTTCTGTCTGCGGTGCTGACTGTGACTTAGAGTAGACTAGGACAACTGCTAATACTTACCAGCTTAAACAACCAGATTCAAGCAGCAGGTGTGGAACTGTGCCACTAACTTTGGCTGAGTTTTGAAATTTCCCAAGAACCCTCTCCATCAAATCTGGCACGATAACTGATCAATGTTTGTATTGTGATGCTGTCTAATGTGAATGTAGCTTGATATATAATCTTTTAAAATAAATGGATATTTGAAAATTGTATCAAGGTAACTTAAACAGGATAGCTAAGAATGTAAATGATTAACTTTTAAACTTTTTACATTTCAATACAAATTCTGTATTTCATGTGGCTGCTATCCCCTTTACCAGTTGTTATTCTCCAGCAGAGGGTGCTCTCCACCTGTTCCTGCTGTGAGGCATCGACTTCTGCAGGTCCACAAACCTGCTCCGCTCCAAACAGAAGAGTCTACGGTATCTGAATGGCCTCCATCTTCTGACTACATCCCCTACGTACGCACTGATGAGGTTTACCACCTGGACCCCCTTGCTCCACTCTCCAGACCCAGCACACATGAAGTCCAACATAGGACACATGAAGGTATCCATAACCCCACATGCTTGTTAACATGTATATTGTTTACCCAAAGTTGTGACATGATCGTTAATGTTTGCTTATTTGATAATGCTAAGCATTTTAGTCTACTTGGGATATTTAATTAGATGCGACCAGTAGAAGACAGCACAGTCCACTGGTGCGGCGCGATCCCCTGTTAAACCCAGAGCTGCTGAAGAGCACAGAGAGACAGCAGGCTATACTCAAAGGACTGTCTGACCTCAGACAGGTAATATGCCTATCACCTGGTCAAGTTAACATATCACTGTCGGCAGAGCATTTTCTGTCCTTTAACCAGCAGTTTGAATGTTGTTGAGGTTTTGATTTTCATTCTTTATTTCTAGGGCTTGCTCCAGAAACAGAAAGAGCTAGAAACCAGCTTTAATCCTTTACTACAGGGGCAAAGTAGAACCTTATCACCAGCTTTCCAACCTATGTGAAAGAACTCATCTCCACAGTGAACATGTCTCTATTCTGTCAGCACTTTAGTTTCCATAAGGATACAAGAATGGGAAATGCATTTTTTTTTTTTTACAAGAGGCATTATAGATATCTAAAATCAGTTGTTTTGGATTTCAGTAATGACAGTCACTGCACTTCAGATATGCACTTTTAATTACTGGGGTTGTTTTTAAACAGTATTGTGTATTTCTGGAAAGTAACTATTGTAATTCAGGTGATTATTTATTGGGTTGAACTGAACTGAATTGATAACATGAATGTGAAGTACACCATTTGCAACCAGGTACCTTGGACTTGATGTTTAAGTATTTTTAACAATTTTGTGTGTTTGGAACATTAAAACCAGCATATTTTACTTCAAGTTGTGTCCTTTCTGTACGCAGCTGACTTTTTTAAGGCATGAACTGCTAGTGTCTCCACCGTTTGTGGAGTTTATTAAAAGAACATTCTGTAACATATTAAACATCCCTGCCAATTGTAGCCGTTTTAGATCAACATTAAGAAAGAATGACTTATGCAGAAAGACAAAGTTAAAATAAGGGAAACCCAAAATATTCCTAGAGAGACGGAATACAGTCGTCAACTGACTTATTTTACAACTTTATCCTAAGAAATAAAAGAATTGTTAAAATCAAGGGCTTAGTTTGCCTCTTGCCTGTAGTGTTTTCCAAAATGAAAAGGTAAACCAGACAATTTCACTAACAAATTTCAAATACAAAATTTGTGGTCTGTACAAAACAAATGATACAGGGTTGTGCGTAACAGTACTGACTGGAGGAAGGTTCTCCCCCCCCCCACTCTGAAGTAGCACAAAAAAACCCCAAAAAAAACCAAACCTCTTCCTGACTTCACTATTTACAAGTGACGCTGGCTCACCAGCCACCATAGCCTCCTCTACGAGGAGGATACCCGTTTCCTTGGAAAGAAGGATTTCCTTGCCAGCCATAGCTCTGGATAAAATGAGTCCTGTGAACATGTCCTATTCCCATACCCTGCTGAATTCCCCAAACATTTGATCCAGCCCCTTGCGCCAAGCTGTTCCAGGCCGCCTGCATGCCACTATTGGGCAAGAGACCCCTTAACCCTGACTGTGCAACCATACCCAAACTGCTGGCCATGGATCTGTTCAAAATCTGTGACCTCAGTCCAATAGCACCATTTTGAGAAGGTAGTCCATGACTTGCTAGACCCATGGGTACTTGAGGGGTATGCCACAAATTGCTGCCCTGCAGAACCATCCGTTCCATGCCGGCTAAAGCATTATTCATGCCAAAAGCCATAGTTCCAGGTACTGGCAGTAGGCCTGCTCGGCTATTGTGTTTACTACTAGCTGTGGTTACAGTGCTGTCTTTAGACTGGTCCCTTGCTGAGCTGGTAGTAAACACCGGGTTGTTTGGGGTGGCCACTTCCGCTACAGTCTTATCCTGAACACACTCAACCTCGGTCCCAAAGACTGCTGGACTTGCAGGGTTTTCAGGAGTGATGCTGGTCTCCGTTGTGTGATTCCAGGTAGGCATCGTGTCTGTAGGAGCAACAAAGTTCGCTCCAGTGGAAAGTACATGGGTTGCTGGCTCAACCATGTCATGAACGGACAGCTGCAGGACTTCATTTGTTTGGGGACACGCTGCACCTTGTGGACCATCCAGAGACATGGATTCTGCCAGACCAGGTCCCTGTGCTTCGGTTTCAGTCTCAGATTCCAAAATAAAATTAATTTCTTTTTGCCTTGTTGTCTGCATTTGGTCTAAAGGCTGCAAGGCATGAGGAAGAAATGAGGAAGAGGACAGACTGGAAAGGCTTCCATCGTTTGAAGAGCCCTGGGGATGTGATGGAGTCACGTCACCCTGACTGAGGAAACTTTGATGTGGATTGATGGGAAGAAGTCCTGGTGACTGCTGGCCTGTGCTGCAACTTGCTTGCATCCTAGCCACTCGGAACTGGGAAATTGCTGCTTTCAAAGCCTCAAAATTTAATGTTTTTTGTGCCTCGTTGGTGGATGTGGGCAAGGAAATTGCACTGACTTGCTCTCCCACTGCAAGGTGAGATACACTAGGGTGTGCATCAGCTGCAAGACCAGTATCTTGGTCCGATACAGCAGTGCTTCTGTCTTGTTGGGCAGACGGCCTTCTGGCCAAGTGCTCAGTGTCAGCGTCCATGTCATCCTCCCTCACTACATGAGCAGAAAAGTAGTTTTTGAGTAAAGCTGATGAAGTATCTTGCAGGCATTTAGAAACGTTTTAACCATGTGCTGCATGACAATCAAAAGGTATTAAACTGTGTGGAAAGTCATTCCAACTAGCAAATCTTTAGGATCCTTTTCTCACTTATGTTTGGGGTATATTCCAAGCTAAATTAACGAACTAATCCGTTTTTCTTGTGTGGATGGAAGCCGACTTACATGTTGGCGACGTAGGACAGGAGGACAGGTCTGAAGACTGGTGTTTGTCACAGGCTTCACCAATCAGACTGGCCATATTATACAGTATGTCATCGATGTTTGCAATAACTATCCCACTGCTTGAATAATGTGGGAACATCTCAAAATGACGTTCTGTTGAGCAAGGGTCAAGCATAAAACATTAGAAACATCATAAAACAATGCAAAAACAATCTGATTTTTCACTCAACAACTGTTACGTGCCAATATAAACCACCCACAAAAAGTAAGATGGTATCTTAACTGAAAAATCACCACAGACAAACGATCACTTCAAAGTTCACTAAAAGAGGTACTGCATGTTGAATTTGCCATGTGTTCAGTAAAAAGCTCATTTGAAAGTCGTCCTACAACATAGAGGCTTATGGCTTCTCTCCAGTTTCACCTGTAAATAATGACGAGAACACTAAAGAGAACAGAAGATCACCTGTGAGAAATATAACATGACGTTGTCGGATGTTCTGAGATTGGAGCTTCACCAGACAGTCCAGGTGTGGTGCTTGGTGGGACTGAGCATCACATTCATGGTATGACAGGAACTCAACTATTTGTTTCTTGTGGTACACTGTGAGAAGGTTCAGGATACTCAGGGCTTCACTTTTAGACCTGAGAATATTTGAAATGCACATTAATGCAAGAAAACACAGCCCTTTCTATTCTGGGTGCTTTTTTTATTATGTTCCAAAGGTCAAAATCCATCAACACAGCTAATACGTCACGCATAGCATCTCTTTAGTGCTGGAATTTGGAGACTAAATAATTATTTTAGCACTGTATGATCACCTTTAATGTATTTTTTATGTAAATGAAGCCAATACTGATATGACCAAATGTAGGCTCAGTGTATTTTCAGCATAGAAAATCTTGCAGGCTCTTCAGTACATCTATCGGACTTCATAATCCTTATAAACAGCATAATCCTTAGTCATGAGAAAACTAAGGATGAGAAAACCTCGTCATTCATTTGTAAATAGGATGTTTACAAACAAACCTGCTTTGCTCTTTGACCTTTTTGTGAGTTTTACAGTGCACCCTCCACCTCCATGGAGACTCTGGTGTGTTAAGCTCCTCAAGAAACTGGAGAAGAGCTTGAAGTTTGTCTACAAAAAATAAATAAATAAATTTTAAAAAGTCGGTCTTTATGTAAACACAAAACATCAGACTACACATTAAAACCAGAACATGACTGACAAATGAGTGGCAGCTGACTATTCTTCATGTGCACAAAGAGGGAAATGTGTTGATCATTGTCCTGGCTTGAATAATTAATGCCAACTAGCAGTGTTCACTGATGAGCAAATAAAGTTTTGGACCAACTCACCCTGGGTGATGAAGGCTGGGTCGAGGACAAATTCATCAGAGACAATGAAGCCCCCGGAAACAAATAATTCGTTGTAGGTGTGGTTTTTAATGTCATCAAGACTGTCTACTCCAGCAAAGCTCACTGATGGAAGCTTTTTTAGAGACACTAATGCAGGTATCTGTGCAAAAGGTAACAACAAAAGTTAGAACCTTCCTGCTTTGTACTTTATTTATAACTAGCAACTAAATTGCTTTCAGTTGATCATTTGTGATCATTACTTTAATCCCCACGACACGCTCTTGCCTGGGTAAAAAGAGACTTACCTTATGAACATGGGCAGCAATGTCTATATTTTGGATGATGATGAGCAGCTTGTCTTGACTGTCCTTGTTCTCAAGAAAGGTCCGAGGATCACACTCTAAATTCCCAAGCCTCTTTAGGTGTTCCTATAGTCATTGCAACAGGGGAGTAAAGTTCTTAACTATATCAATATCATTAGAGAGACCAACAAGAGACATTTAAACATGTGCTGCCAACTGAGCAAGCTGTACGCAAGCTGACAATTCCCCCACCAATAAGTCCATTTGGGGTAAAATTTCAAAATGAATGCTCCAGTTAGTACATTGCAAAATTGAATAAGTGAAGTTCCAATTTTTAAAATATGCTTACAGAGATCGTCTATCTTGTGTTGTTTCAAACAGAAGCAAGTTTTCCATAAAACTAACATTGTTTTCTTACCCACGTTACACCAACCCTAACGTAAGCTCCCTGCATTATTTTAAAGCAAATTTTAATTACAAAACGTTAGAATATATGGACAATGTTTTAGCTCTCCAGCTAAATTCAGTGTAATAGTGAGTAAACAATCTGAACAGTTAATACCTGCTGTGACGGAGCGACGTTAAAAAGTATATGGCGTTCAATAGATATATTGATATAAGGAGTTGTACATGCCGTTTATTGTTTACAAATCAGCAGACAGCTATAATTTAATCACAGATCATGCCGCTGAGTGGTGCAGAGAGAAATCGGCTGTAGAATGTTTGCGGCAGAAGTTTGGGTGATCAGTCAATGCAAAGGATGCGAGAGTCGTGAAACAAAACACAGATGAGTCCAGGCGAAGTGAAAGAGAAAGACGGCAGCAAGAAACGTGATGCAAATTTTCAGGCTTCATCCGACACGATTACCTGCCGCATTTGCCAGTTTACAGGTCTGCATCAAGTCTTGGAAAAGCATTGCCAACGTTGCCAAGAAAGCATCAAAACTCTGAACTTGCAGCAAATTAAATATTTGAGTCGCCACCCACAAATGTTCAGCAGGGCAAATAGGTCGTGGTTATTTATGATAAGTGCTACCCAGGTATAGCTGAAGCAGCTGAATCATGTTATATTAATTTCATTCAGAAATATAGAAAAGGTAAAAAGTAATGGGTGAAGAAGGCCGACATTCAGAAACTGAAGGAGTCAAGAGTTTCTCTGTCAACTGCATGCACAACCAGCTCCATTGGGCTGGAGGTTCCAGATCTCCTTACGTTGCTGGCTGGGAACACGTTGAATATCTACTAGAATCTAGGATGGAACCGCTTCTGCAGTCGAGTAGAATTAATGTCTGTCAGAACGGTTAGAGAGTCAATGTGTGCTTTAGTTAAGGGTCTCACTTCTGTACTAGATTTTGGGCTTTTTAAGACAGCACAGTGCAGTCATTTTTAATGGACAGTTTATGTCTTAGTGGTTAATTTACAAGTTGCAATTTCACGGAATGGTTATAATACATTAATGTATGTTTGCTTCAGCTAATCATGTCAATTTTCACTACAGGTAGGCTTTTTGTGCCTAAAAAAACAAAAACAAAACCAACAATAAATGTAATGAACAGTATTGGTGTATTGGTGTTACAGTTCAAGTAATTTTAGTTATTTAGAGAAAAATCTACAGTTGTATGTTGGATACGTTAAATACTAATAATGGTGTGACTGTACTGACATTTTGCATGTTCATGCTGTGCTCACTCATGAACTAGTGATAAATGACTGGTTTACATTCTGACTTATGAAAAATTTGCCAATGCTTGACAGAGTTTTGCACCCAAAGAGGTAGTCAAATCAAGTCCATTTTGTGTCCCTCTGTGAGGGAGCCTTCGTTTCATTTTTGAACACCAACATCTTAACTGCTAGACCGTTTAATACATACCCACGGTACAATACAAAAGTATTTTTCAGTGATATTTCAGTAATATTAAAAGAAATGTCAGATTTGCCCACCTTTATTTCCCAGCAAATGTCACTCTCTTCCTCCGCCGAGTGGATGAAGAAGTGGACAGCGTTCTTTTGCACTCCTTCAATGATCTTGACCAGATTGCTGATTACCTCGGGTTGCAGCTGCCTGAGAAGACTACTAATGGCGTTGGAGGCCGGCTCCTCGGGCGTGGCTGCGCTTTCACCCACACCCAACACCAACCGAGACTGGACCTCCGCGGCAGGACCAGCAATTGAGCTGTCGGAAGCCTCACCTTCACTTGATGTGCGAGGAGCCCTACCTTCCTGCCTTTCAGGCGCAAGTACGCTGTGCTCCGTCTGCCTTTGTCCGCCCGTTTTGTCGAGCAAAGGAGACGGTGGGACCTCACTACAGAGGCCTGGGGGAGGTTCTCCTGCTTGCTCTGGCCTACCGTGAGCTGGACTAGAAGAAGGAAGCAGGGTGCGAATGCTAGCAGGTGAGCCGCAGGTCAGCGGATTAGAAGAAAAAGCAACAACTGGGGAGCGAATCGGCGCACCAATGTGCGAAGGCGCAGAAAAGGGCGCGCTGGAGGGAAGGGCTTCTAGAGTAGAAGGGGAAACGGAAGAGGGCGCCGGAGAGGGCAAAGCCGAGAACGCCGTGCCTTCCGATCTGCTGTGCTGGGGGTCTAGGAAAACGCTTATGCTATCTCTGAATGAGCTGATGTAACCGTGCACAGGAAGGGGCGTGTTGAAGTGCGAGACGTACTCGGAGAACTGCGCCATAGTCCGTGGTGGGTCTGCGTGGCCATGAGTGCTTGAGCAGGGAATGTAGTACACGCGCTCCTCTCTCAAGAGGTCCTCCACCTCAGAGGAGAAGTCAGAGATTTGTTCGTCAACTATGCAGTCAACACCACTGAGCGCGGTGCCTTTCTGTTCCTGAGAATGGGAAAATTTCAGCTCATCCGTGAGGTTGGTGTCCTGGTCTTCCACGGGCTCCGGCTCCGGTTCAGCCCCTACGTTTTTGCTGTCAGGCAGTTCAGGACACGGCAGGTCGTTTTTCTCCAGACTGGTGCGCGTCGAAATCGTTGTGCTTTGTAGGAAACGAGGGTCTTCCAGACTCTCATCCTTTCGATGGCTGTATCTCTCATTCTTCAGGCCTGTACATGATGCAAAGCCCTTTTTATATCGCCGAATAATTAAAGTTTTTAGAGCTATAACTCGTACTGTTAAGGTCATAATATTAATTTGCCATCTAACAATGGCTTGGACAAAAGTGGGGGGGGGGGATATATCCCTTTCCATCAACTCTTTTTACTAAGCGTGTACTCTAATCAAACTGATCAGATATGCTAATCACTTTTAGATATTTTGGAACCAATGTGTCTACTGCATTATGTCTCAATCTGCCCTACAATCCCTGCTGTTATAAAAACGATTCACAAACCGAATTGTACTCCTGCAGCCCAAGCATTTGCAGCAAAGACATTAATCAAATTTCTCCCTGCAGCTGTTACTCTGATTCAGTCTGCTCCTCACAGGCATGTTCACCGTCTTGGTCATACCTGTTATGGGTATAAGCACCCATGGTATCGACCTCTCTCCCAGTAAGTTCATCCCACGATGCTGTCCATTGGTGTCCGAACATGGGCTGAAAGCCTCCAGGCTACTCAGGCTGCCGGCAGTCTCCTCCTGAAATGAGAAACATTCAGCTAATTCACACTTGTCTTGAATAAGTTATTAAAAAACACCCACCTGAAATTAATATTTTATCCAAACTAAAAAAAAAAGGATAAAGTAAGGTATTTGAGATTCTAGCGACATTATGACTGCATAATCTAATGGAACTGAACAATTCCCCAAATTCCAACACCCAGGTTATGAACTATGTATCTACTAATAAAAAAAAAAAAAAAAAAAAAAATCACTTTATTAAATATTATGCACTGCACTTTAGGTCAGTCATAGGTCAGTCTTTTACATATGCAAAACAAACACAGCCACAAAAACAAAACAATCAGTTCAATGTTTTGACAGTATTTACATAGAAAATTAATTTGGAAAACATGATAATGAATGAGTTTATGTCTCCAGTGGGGAGACGTGCTTTCACGAGTATTTTACTAAGACAGGGCGGAAAAAAAGCATATTTGACAATGTATAAAACCCTGTTAAATGTGAAACCACTGCGTGAAACAGCATAGCAGTCATTCTGTTGCCCGTTATGAACATCAGTCCTTATTTCTTTTAACGTCTTCGAAATTCAGCATAATACTGTCTGTTCTTTAGGCAGAGCTAAAATACCATGCTGTTTCACATCACTAATCTAAAAGTTAATTCCCTCCACCAAGAGAATACTCCTTGCTGGACTAGAGGAAAAACCCACCTTTCCAGCCTGCACCTGCGCCCTGTTACACACGTCTCTGCCAGTCTTCCTCTGTAAAAATTAAACACTGCACCAATGGCTTTTCCTCAAGCTGCCAAACGAAAGCCGCCTCTGTCACACTTCAAATTTGGAAGGAAATTAAAGTCCCGGTGTAACATTTAAAGGGGCTTTACGTGACTTGTGCTTTACATGCATGTGTTCGGGAGACACTGCAGATCCAAAGTCGTCTTTCCAGAGCATTGGCCTTTCAAACGCACAAGAACATTTAGGTGACCACAATCTTACAAAATCGTTTTTTTTTCCTAGGAAGTTCTTGCAATTGCAAGAGGACCATCTAACAATTGTAAACTTGTGCAATAAAGTCAAAGTTTAAATGCCCCATTCCCAGCAGGACAGCCAATGACCAGACTGAACCGCACATTTCCTTCTTCAAAAAAGTAGTGTGTCTGGGTTTTTAAAGGCTTAAATAACTGTCCCCAGTGAAAAATATTTAAGCCAAGGTGACCTGAGGTTCAACTTTAAAGCAACAGCAAGTTGAAGTGTAATCATCAATGATGTGAAAACAAAAGCTAAATTTTACCCCTTGAAACTGTGCAAACAACCTGAACCTCAGGACTTCTCCAGCATCACATGAATTCCTAAATGTCTATGTGCAAATGTAATGCTGCGCTAGATGATTTCATTTAGGACACTGTACCTCAAGCTCATTTCTGCCTCGTGCCTCCTGATCTTCATCCACAAACTGATTCCGTAGGTCAACGTCGCAGTTGATGGGGAGGCCAAGTCTCGTCATGCTCTCATACAGAGCAGCTTCCGCATCTTCGCCAGTCTCTCCCAGCTCTGGTTCGTCAGCGCTGACCAGAGATGAGCCAGGGAGGGTTTTACTCAGGTTCTCCAGCACTTTCATGACCACGGCGCCCTGTGCTCCGTCCTTCCTGAGGTCCGTGTCCTGGGCGCTTTTGCTGAGCCTGTCCAGCAACTGAACCACCTTCAGTGCCCCCTGAGTCTCGTCCTTCCTCAGGTCCGTGTCCTGAAGGCCAGCGCTGTTTAGCACATCAGCTGGGAACAGATGGGACTGGAGCTCTTGAACTTGAAGCCAGGAAAGATTGGGGGGGGGGGGTATGTATGAGGGTTATCATCTTTGCACATGCTTTATAACTGATAAATACTGCACAATCAACCAAGCACAACTGATCATAATCACAAGTATTCAATCACTTAGCAGTACTTGCATAGAGTGCATACCTTCTCCAAGTTCTCCACTGTCGAGAGAAGACATTCTCTGAAACTTTGGACTAATCTCGTGTGGTTCTTCCTCCAACTTCCTCTTTGCACTGTGAAGATCCAAGACATCATCCTCCAACCCTTTCCTTTCTTGCTTGGTGACCTTCAGATTTTTATTCATCTGAATGAGTTTCAGAAGTTCCTTCACTCTCTCAGGGTCAGTTGAAGCCCCATCTCCATCTTTGATATCCATGCAGGATTCAGGAGCACAACTGAGGACCTCTACCATGTTCTTGGCTTTCTCCACGGGCATGGTGAACATGCCAGGGCTGTAGAAGTAGGACCGCACATAGCTTTCCCAGTTGTACTTCTGTCGCGGAGCAGGGAAAAGCTTCTCCCTCTCGTCCAGTTTGTGATCGTAGTCGAGCCGGGCGCGCTGCACGAGCTTGCCCTCGCGCAGGCAGCTGAGGTAGTCGTGGGCCTGCTGCTCCACGCCGGCGCCGAGGTTGGCCGGAGGACTGCAGCGCACTTTGTTGAGGGCGTAGTGGAACGCGGGGATGAAGCACTCCAGGCGTGGCATGGCAAGATCCTGAGGTCCAGGCAGCAAGGGCTGGCAGGCAGCACGGGGTCTGCTCACTTCACAGGCAGAAATGAGGTTTTTCCATACAACATGGCCAAAGGCTTATTCATAATTCATGCTTTGTCGTTATACTCACAGAATTTTGACATATCCCGTGCACCACGGTAAATAAAAAGTGCTTGTAGACAAGATTTTTTCCAACCAGCACGACGTTCTTGAAAATCAGAAACAATTTGGTTTTTTTTAAGAATCAAACAGTAAAATCAGACATTTATTGTACGTTTTACTATTTAAAAGGCCACATACCACTTGTGTTGGACATCTGCTCTGACGACAACAGAAAAAGAAAACCACTGTCGCTCAACAAATTCACCAATACCTGCAAATTATAGGTCAAATCTTAGTTTAGTCCAAATTCAATACTATTAAAGAAAGTACTGCTTAAAAAAAATAAATAAAGTGCTTACTGATCATAAATCTTCTGAAATCATAGCATTAAAAAAAGACTGGGCAATATGAATTCATCATTACTATATTGCATTCATCTCATTAAGTTGTTGTTTTTTTTTTTAAATAAACTTTTAAAGTTACCTGACAAAGCTTCAGGTGGTGTTTAAAGAGGCAAACTTTTATAATTGTCTATAGTGAACCATGGCAGAGCACTTGGGTATAAGGAGTGCTTCACACACAAGACGCATTAAAAACCAGCTTTACCAGCTCATTTTCATACGCGTCATCACTGTGCGACACATATAGCAGCAGTTCTCAGCTGATTTTAAACAGAGCATCTCATCAAAGCACGCAATGCAGAAACTGACAGGACCAAAAATATTTTCAGTGTTATTTTGGGTGTACTGCCCAACCCTACAACCAAATTTAACCAACAACTTGATTCGTTTCAGTCGCATGCCAATAAACAATGCAAACAAACCACCTGGAAAAGTAAAATTCAGCATCACTTGCTCCTCCACAAATAATACTTTTATTAGCAACAAAAATTACTGGCTTTTAGAAGGAAAAAACAGACTCGTTCAACTTTAAACTCGCTATATGCTAAATGAATAAATAACAGCGCTGGAGTATGAGCAAACTCTTACCAAGCCCTCATCTTCAAGTTTCTGGAACAGTTCAGCCAGGTTCTCCCCTGACTTGCTTTTCTCCACGACCACCTCAAAGAGACTGCAGTGCATTCCCCTCTTGAACACTGCAAAAACAGTCACACGCAGGTTTTGAACCTCAGGGAATGGCTTCCATCTGCCTCATGTAGATACATGCATACAGAAGTGCCTTCAACCAGAGATTCAGTTTTACCTTCATGACTGCCAGAGTAAAGATCCCAAGAGAAGAGGGAAGATGGTATCAGCCCCTTTACGTGGTCCAGTCTCATGACTTTACCAATCTCCACCCTATCTGGTCTGCAACATAAACTCCTGTAAGACTAAATATCTGCTGTGTGTGCATTAAAAACGGACACCAACTAAATGAAAGCAGACGTTTTGAGTAAATGAAGGTACTCACAGTTTGAAAGGCAGGAAAGGTTGAGAAAGAGACCGAAGAGTTACTTGATACACTTCCTTCCCAGCATTAAGAAAGTGCCCCTTCCACACAATATAACTGCGCTTCTCTAAGACAGAAAGAAGAGAATTCATCATTTTGGACAGCTGAACTTTAGGATGAACTAGATTTATTTAAAAAAAAAAAAAAAATGAATAAACAAAAGATAAGTGAATTTTGTGGTGAACTAAATACAATACTTTAACACAACACTTTTATATTTAGTTTTCTTTAAATATGAATTTGCGCAGAACTCTACCTGTTCCTAATGGGAGGCTGTTGGACCTACAGAATAAAACACAGAACAAGATTTAGATACCCACATCATAACCTTCATAATTAGGAAGATCAACATGCAAATGTCGTACACAATATACCTTTGCAGCGGTAACAGTGGCTTGGGACCCACTGCTGTGGCCTCTTTGCCTTTGAACTGAAAGCAAACCACAGCATACGGACATACATGCCGTGGCCTGGATGCGAGCTCGTAATCCACATACTCATAGAAATATTGCTGTGAAGACAAGTAACATCAACAATTAAAAACTCAATTACCCCATGCACACAAAATCAAATGAAAGCCAACCAGTTAGACCCCCCCAACGACGACAACCTTACCTGAGTGTATTCAAAGGCCCTGTATGACTGCAGAGACACCACACGGTTAGCATTCTTTGAGAAATGGCTGTCGAATTTGGGTGTAGGGTCCAAACATCTTGACATGTTATCATGAATACTCTTTACTTTCCCCTAAAAGCAAAAGATTCAACAATTAAAGGGGGCGTGACAAAGCACTTGGTCCGAAACAAAACCAAAAGCGTCAAGTACTGTGATTCTTGAGCAAGAGCAGAAAACGTCTAACCTTTATTACTTTAAACACAATCATCTCCCCAGTGGAGCCTGGCTCATAAGAACTGATTTGGAGCAAATCAGAGAACTGGCACAAGTAAACACCTATAAACGTCAAAAGATACATTTTAGTACGAACATTTATTTATACAGCTTCGATTAAAATGATGCACATTCTACTGTACTAGTTCTACCTTTTGAAGGATTTCCCAGACTGTTCATCCAGCTGTTTCCAACCGACAAGCCTCTTTCGCACACCATAGGGACCTGAATTACATAACTATTCTTAACTATTCATAATCATGATGTGCATCACTGAAATCTGTTATTCACATGTAAAAGAATACCACCTGATTAACTCATCAGTCTGTGCACTGGCCCAAAGCTACCCTGCATTTGAAAACACACTTATCTATGTAAATCTTGCCTTGCCTTAAGCACAGTCAGGCAAAATATACACAAATTTTCTCTTACTTGACCCTCCGATTTGTTTTGTTTTTGTAATCATTGTATCATTGTACAGTGTATCATTGTATCATATTGTATAATCAATGTACAATTATCCAATAAATTTTTATTGTCCGTACAGCTACTCACTGTAAAACCCATATTTTAGTAGTCTAGCCTTCAAGGCAGGCTATGAAGAAATGCTTGGAGTTCTTGAGGTTAGCATCATGCAGTGGAAACGTTAATGTTAGCTATGTTAACTACTTGCTTTCAATCTTGATAAAGACAAAGCAAATTAAATTAAATTAGCTGGCTCACTAAGAAACTTTCAACTTAAGATGTTCTTGCTTCAACTGATAAAATTGTGTAAAATGGCATAGCATGGCTAACTTCTTAAAAAAAAAGCACTCGACTTTCACCCATCCTAAAATATCAGCTAATTTCAGTACTGTTTACAAAGGAAGATTTAAATAGTTTGCAAAAGAGAAAAGCAGACGTCACGGTGACATCAGAAGGCATGAGAAACGCGTTTCGACACTTTACCTTATGGGTGTCACAAAGCAGAAAACAAAAAGATTCAGCAAGCTCTTTATCAGTCCGTCCTTCCTGCTTTAGCTCTCTTCTCTTCTCAATGAACTGCATATAAACATGACATTTTTACAGTCTATTAAATGTGAAGGTCAACACATCAACACTGGGCTGCAGCACTGAAGTCTTTTTTTTTTTTTATTATAACCTCTTAATGTGGAAGAACATGCAGGCCAACTGTGCTACCACCTCCTACACAAATGGAAAAATGTGACATTTATTTTGCAAGCTGATCTCCACTTACATCTTTTTCCAGAGGTTCACTGTGGACAAGACGAGGTTTGGAATAGACAAAGTTTCCAGTTGAGGAGGCATCCTTATAGCTAGAGGTTATTATTTTTAGAATTTCTGCACACTCCCTGGCATCTGAGGACAAATACTGGAATAGAGCTAGAGAGAACAAAACAACAACAAAAACAACCAGTTAATCGTCCACATTCACTAAACACTTAACTACTTTTAGTTTATACATTACACTTATTCAGATCATATCCCATAAAATTCCAATATACTACAATAAAACGATAAACAATGGAAAAAGACGATTTATGCTTCTCATAAATTTTGCTAGATCAAAAAAAAAAAAAAAAGCCCAAAGAAACACCAACAGCCCCATTCTATGTCAAATGCCAAATGTCAAATGGTGACCTTTACAATAGCGCATTTATAACAGCCCAAATACAATCTTACAACCATTTAATAACATGTACATAAGTAGGGTAACATTTTTCTTCAAAATCTGTACCGAAATTCTGCCATTTGTATACGTTTTTTTATTAAACCTTAGCATCATTTTAATGGACTAGCATAAAAGCTACCATGGACATTTACTGCCCAAGAAACCTTTGAATTTAAGAAAAACAAGTGAGAAAGATACAACACTGCCCAAGCACCCCAAAGGGTAAAGGAACAGTGCAGCATTTTTCAACTTTACTTCCATCTACTAAATCTGTAGCATGTGGACGTTATGATTATATCCCCCTCTGTGTTAATGGACACCGAAGCTCCATCAGTCGACTTACACACGTTCATTTTGTGGCGTTATTTTCTTTCATTTACTCATTCCCAAGAGAATCTGTGAGTTAACTGCCACCCCACAGCCATTCAGTCTAAAGACAAACCTTTTGTCCATGACATTTAAGACATTGTTAGAGTATGACTAATCTTGCAGATTTACATTTACGTTATTTTTTTTAATCATATTTCTAACCTTTTACCAGCTTCTCTTAAGCTCCATTGTAAGTGTACTCTCCGTCAGCACGGTTTCTGGTCTTTGCCAAATACAGGACCACATGTCATTCTTGCCCACGATAACAGATCATACAATGCGCCTGCAGTTAACAATGTATGGGAAATAAAAGCTAAAGAATATTCCTTTGTTTTACATTACACTGGGTCACATCTTCCATACATCTGCAGTTAAACATTTTTTTCCAGCAGCGCTCAAAAAGATTTTGCATTTTTGGACATTTTTTGGATTTTTCTGAAAAATCAGAATCGTCATTTGGAATAGAGTACCGTTACGTTTTAGAGCAGAGTTCTCAATAAACGTTACACAATCATTACAGCACAAAACCTCAAGAGCAAGTTCTCTCACAGGATCCCAATTCCACCCGTCGCCCAAGTCTACCGTTGGATTTCGGGACAGGCAGAATTAGGGTAAGAGAGGAGGTAGGAGATGTCCCAAGTAGCCAAGATCCCGTTTCCAATTCAAATATCGAAAATGAACCAGCAAGACAATCTAAGCACTAATCTTTACCATCAATCTAGTCCTCCCCATAGATTCAAACACTCACCATAGGAAGGCTTTCATCATTTAACAATTTCTGCACACAAATACCATTACCACAGAAAAAAAAAAGTTCAGTCTTCCAACTAAGCACAATGTGACCACAAGTCTACCAGCTAGGGTACATCTAAACAGGAAATCTCACAAACTTGCACAGGCCAAATCTTATGTAAGCAACTGGTTTGTCAGCTTAAAAATGAATCAAATATTTCAGTACTGATCTGATGCAACCAGCCTAATGAAGATAAATTTGTGATTGGGGCACAACCCTAAATTCATGAAATGCCTTCATCTTAAGCACATTAGTTTTGGCTTATAGATCACCACTAAGAACACCATAGCTATCATTACAGAGAGTACAGTTTCTTAAATTTACACATAAAGACAAAATAAGGCAAGAGAACGAGGCTACTAAAACACTGCAGGAGCTCCGATACTTCACAAACGGTCACAATTCCAGATGTATTTGGTCGAAACCATTTTGTCCCCCCTGATGAGGACTTTTTTTGACAACAGAATCCACCGCCTCCCATTTTTATTTGGTCTCACTTCATACGTGGTGCTAAAACACAACACACCCTTAACATGCGTCAGTGTTGCATCAGTGTGCAAAACCAGAGCCCCATTTCAAAAGTGTTTTTAACATCCAATTCCACCAACAACTCAGCAGTACGTGATGCAGGTGCTACTCGAGGGGAAGAGGAACAGAGAAGCCTAGCGGAACATCTGGCGAGCCAATTTTACTTGTCAATTACTCAACCATTTAGACATGGTTATGAGTGACTTCAAGGTAGCCATGATGATCATTTAAAGTGAAGATTTTATGAAGATATTTTGGGTTTGGTTACACGTCAACAGCACTGTCCTCCATTGTGCTTGCTGTTGAAATGGAAAGTGCATTAGTGTGCCACGCTTTGAACAAGCTCTGCTGCAAATTCTTACATTTTGTTGTACATCTCGTACAATGACGAACATTACTTACTGTTCCTTCACCCCTCTGATGGCTCACCTACCATATTTATTTCAGTACTGGAAGAGCTGTCAAGCCCTTAAGATGTTGGGGATTGCCTTGAGAAGGCAAATGAGCAAAGGTGTATCAAGACTACTGAAAAGTAGGACAGAGTAGTCAGTTAGCTGAAACACGCCAGCGGTCTGTTTGCTGAGTCAAGTGTCACAGCATGTGGGAACAAAAAGAATAAAAAAACAAGTGTATGGACTGCTATCATAACTTGATTTAATGCTGCTGAAGTTGTTTTTAAAGAAACAAGTTACCCATTAATAGTGTAATGAATTATTACAGATCGAGTTACAAATGAGCTATGGTTTAAGTTTTGTACATTAATGTTGCGATTAGAAATTTAAGAATGTTTTGCTTGCATCCTAATAGGCATCACTACAGAACTGGTTTTAAGGGCATGGGGGATTCTGTGTGATGGTCATAGCTAATTTCAGAACATAACATTATGGTGCACATTTCAAGATATTAAGTTAAGAGTATCTATCCACTGTTGTGCTAGTCAATCAGAATCCAGTGAAATTTGTAAATGGTGAAAAAGACAAAGATAAAAAAAAAATTGCCACTGTTGTACATGTATGAAAGAATAAAACGGCTGCATCAGTCCCAGCTCCACCATCATATCTATCAAACAGGAAGTTACAATGAGCAACATGTTCACACTCCCGCACCCACCTCCCCAACAAAGGAAGCGACAGATGCCAAATCTGTCAGTTGCTCTCACTCTGGTTTTTTGTATGCAGTTATTGACTTAATTTACAGGATTTTAAACTGTAGTTAAAACTAATGTGGCAAGTGACACCATAATCCAAAGGGAATTCTCCCAGGTGTAAATGGGTGTGGCATAACAGGCCACCTGAACCGTGGTACGTCCAAAAAAAATCCTAGATAAAGACCTTGTCATATTTGAGAAATAAAATCTTTCACACTCAAATAGAAAGTGAGCTATATAGCTCTCTAGCAAACATAGCTAGGTAAAATTGCCAAGATACGTTTCACTCCGTTGTTATGACATCACACGTGATCTGTCCGTTTCCAGGTTCGCTAACGTTAACTAGCTACTCTGATGTAGGCAAACCTGTTGGCCGGTTAGCTAACCAACTGCAAAATGATGTCAAATCCATTCAGGACTCCCTACAGGAACATAAGAACGGTGGTCAGTTAGCCACGTAACCCTCAAAGCGTATACTTAACGGACTAACACACGGGACAGCCACCGAGTTTCTGACGAGGATCCTGAAACCAGAACGTCGTAACGTCGCAAAATCCTCAAAACATAGACCATCCAACACGTAGCCCTTAGGCTAAACACAAGGGAGACGGCACCTCTCTTTTCTTTGTTCCTCCTTGGAATCTGAAAGTTGAGTCGCGGTGGTTCCTCTGCTAATTTAGTAGGCACTGTAGAGGAACCAATGGGTTTCGCGTCAGAGCCTCTGCTCTTCTGTGTCTCTGGACCATCCTGATATTCAGATGCTAATTCGTCTTCACACTCTGAACGTTCGCCATCTTGGTTCGACGAATTCGCGGTGTGTAACCGCTCTACGGTACTTCCTCCCCGTTGATGTCTCTCACTGACTTTACCACTTCGACATTCCATTTTGAAACTATTTGTCAACCTTTGACATTAGTCAACTGCGTTTTCCCCCACCGCACTCAGAAACCTTGCAGTGTGGCTGTCCACTGAACGAACACACACACACACACACTTCACATTATCAGCCCGTGCCCGCCATGGCGTTGGTGTTGTATGACGTAAGGGGGCTGCGTCTGTGTACCCCCTAGTGGCCGCGCGCGCTCTCCTTTCGTCGCATTAAATAGAAGCGAGCTCTTTGACTCAGGTGCCACGAATTACCTGCGTATTAATTACTTGTCTAATTATAGGTTTTAAACGGCATGTAATCATCTTATCTGAAGCGGCCACAGGGCAAATATTGTTTCAAGATAAAATGGTAGTTTTAGTTTGATAAATGGTATGGCGTTTGTTCTGATACAGGCTATGCGATATTGCTCATAAATATAAATCTGACATGGAGGTCATAGCTACCACAAAAGCAACACGTATTTAGTTTGGTGAAATTAACCACCTGAACGAGTAGCTTCTGGCATTAGGCGGATGCTGGCTGCCCAGAACTCTCCAGAGGGAGCTCAGAGAGAGAGAGAGAGAGAGACATGAGACAGCTGCCTCCTTAAGGAAGACTAGCCCAAAGGGAAAGCAGAGGCGTATGTCTTCTGCTCTTGTTGACTCTGATTGCATCATGGAATTCCCAGTATGTTCTGCAGGTTCAAGGACACCTGAATTCAGGTGGCACAGTGTACACAAACCAGTCCAGGCAGAAGTTTGGAGGTGTTATATGAGTGTTTTTTGCACACATTATATACTACACAACAATATTAAAATTAAGTTAATTGCCATTCAGTTTATTTGACGATAGTTTTATTCAAAAATATGTACGTTATAGTCTGGTGTTGCTGTTGTGACAGCTAAATGTAAAGATTTCAGGAAAAAGCTGTTCTGTAGCATGCTTAATAAACTCTGAATTATACAGTTCTTGACAAAGATTCACTCCACTGAGGTTGACATACACAATTGCTCCCTGGGGTACTAATTAACTTAACAATCTCTAGTGCGCTCTCTCTCACACAAACACTATAAACAATGCAGTCTGATGCAAGCTCAGCTGGTAAACCCTACTTGTTATTTCCTTTCTTTTAAAGTCAGTCAATGCTTAAGAAAGATGTGGCTGTTAAACACAAATTAGTTTGCACACTTCATACCTTCTTGGTATAACACTTGCCTGTCCTCCTCCCAACTCTATTGAGTCTACAAACTTGTATGCTTAGTGAAATTATGATGGTAAGAAGGTTGCTACATGTTAATGGCATATAAAGAATCCCAAATAATCTCAGAATGTATGAATTACTTTCTTTTCATTTCCCCATTATAAGAAATTTTACATGGCCACAAGAGGGCAGTAAAAGCTTAGCTCATTGAAATTGAATGTGCAATGAAGAGCTTCTTACTGTTTAGTGTTTAGAACCTTAAAGGCCTCTCACCTATAATATAAGAAGTCTGATTCTCAAAGATTCCTTCACTCATATCATCTTTAAACATTTAGTAGTGGCTGTGAAACTGCAAAGCAGAACAAGGTTTTTGACTACCAATGCATTATTCAGTGGACCATTAAGGCCTTCCGCTAATTAATAGTGATACATTTTTATACTCCCATCTCTCAGAACATTCTCTTCACCCTTATGGAACATTTCCAGTAGCAACATAAGTTGTGTAAAGTCTGATAAACTGCTCAGTAATATTAGATTTTCAATGGGTATTAACACGCAGTAAACAATTTGTAAAATTGTGTAAATGTGCAGTTGGGAGAAGGAGCTATCCAGTAAGACGCTACTGTTTGCGCTTTAGTGTACAACAAAACCCTCAGACACATGTGGTTGGGGGATGGGGGCATGTGTGGGAGGAGTGGATGGGTGAGATCAGATTTGATAGCCCTTCTAAACAAAACTGAACAGTGCACTGGTGTACCTCCAGCTGATAACGAATCCTTAGGAAAACAAGAAAAGTGTTAAGGTAATGTGACCGTGTCGATATCACTAATAAGCAATGTGAAAAAGCAGTATTTTCACCATTAACAAAAGGTGAATGTGGAAGAGCTTCACCCTGGGCACTATTTCAAAATGACTAGCAGATCTGTAGGAGGTTCACCATCAACAAGTCTGAAGTCATTAAAGGATTTCATCACAAGCTGCAGTTTTTGTTATAAAAAGTACAAGATTGCTTTTAATACCCGACTAAATATTCACCCAACATGAGTTCAAGTGGACAATTCAAAAATTAAAATCCCTGCTACCTGAAGGTATTGCAGACCGATCCTTAAATAAAGCTGAAGAACTATACTGCTGTGTGATCAGTTCCTCAGTGATGTGTACATGTATAGGAAAAATATCACATGGCAGAAGTTTTTTAATTGAAGGCTGGTAGAAAAGAAGTAAAAGAAAAGAAAACCCTTTTAGGTATTTAAAATCATTTATTTGATGCTCTCAATATTACACACTTTCCAGATAATCACTGAAACCATTTTAGACATACCTTCTGACACAGACATTTTAGGTTTTTAACCCTCTGTACGAGTTACTCAAGTGTCCCGTGAAGGAAAACGAGAGTCTATCACATCAGATACATACCGCCTTCTATAGCTCAATTCCAGTAATACCACTTGCTTTTTCCACAAACAACCAAAACAAAATAACCAAACAATTGGAAACAACCAAACAGGTGAAAAATGAGCTATAAATAAACATTCTACTGCATAAATTTCAATACATTTCTTTGGGAAAAAAAAATAAAGCAAAAACAATATACTGTATTTTGGATCATTTTCATGATTACCTGGCCATGTTGACTCCTCAAATGTGACAATAGGAAAGAAAACAACATGTAAACAAGTAAACATGGACAGGAATAAAACAAACACTTTTTGGCAATGCATTTTTCAATAGCAGTCAGAGATTGTAACACACTGCTTTCAGCACAACCAAACACTCAGAGGAAAAAAAAAGACTGATCTGGTAAGCAACATGGCACAAGCTACTAGACGACTTTTCAAAACGTTTAAAAGCCTTTGCTACATCGTTTTCAAACGATTACCATCAACAAATTGTGTTGTTATCTGATATTTCTGCCACATTATACATGTTAATCACACGTCTTGTGTCTGTTGTTTAAACACGAAAAGCAACACCAAGTGCCTCAGATCTGCATATCGAGACTGTAGTTAAAATTCGTTTTCAGATCCAGACTTTCCAAAAGATTTAACGGTGGACTTTTTCGACCGTTCGAGCTTCTTAATCAAAGTGCTCTACAGAATCGGACAGTTGTATTTCTGGGTTGGATGCAACTCGATCCAGAGTCACCTTAATTCTAGCATCAGTGCAGTTTTATGATCACAACTTCAAACCTATTCTGTCCATCAAGGGAAGAGCACACCCATACATTCTTACTCAAGTACATTCACGCCAATGTACAGACGACTTTCCTTGTACTATGCAGGAACACCAACCCCTTCTAGGTGAAGGATGTACATGTACAAGGCAGATGTTGCTTGTAGAAACATGTTTATTGGAACATATAGCTGTACGGTTGTAGCTTCGGCCTCTCCACCTTGCTTTCGTCTGTCTAGTATCCAAGTAGATACCATCAGATTGGTGACTAGGGTGATTACTGCACACGCGACATGCTCAGGACCTGAACATGAAGATAATGTCTTTAACCAGAGTCTCTGTTCTCAGGCCTCCAGCAGTGCTGCAGTGTAACAGGGAGTGCGGGCAGCTGGATGGTGTTTTCCTGTGCAGCACAAGGGCCGAAGGGGAGGTCAGACATTGAGCCGCCTTTAGTTCTCACGACAAGGAATGACGAAACAGACAGTCCTCATAACCAGTGTCTCATTCACAGTTGTGACTGCAATGTAACATACCACAGTCTAAGACGAGAGAGAGAGAGGGAGAGAGAGAGAGAGAGAGAGGGAGAGAGAGAGAGAGAGAGAGAGAGGGAGGTAGTGAAAGGAAAGACAAGCTACAAAACCTGAGACAGCAGGAACATAAGGGTGAGAAAGGTGCTCTCTGTACGCTGTTTCCACTGAAGGACACGGCTTGGCCACAACAACACTGTACAAGTTTGCTTGGTAGGCAGAGATGACAGGAAACGTCCATGTTACAGTACGACGGTCACACTTCCACAGGGGTGCCGGTCGAGACCAGGTGCTCCATGGCTGGACGGTGGGTGGGGCAGTGGGCGGGGGGCCCCGCGCTGACATCAGTGCCAGCGTCGCTAGTGTCCATGCTGCAGTCTGAGGAATCGCTGTCGCTGTGGTCCATGTGCTCCTCGTCTCTGTCCCTGGAGGCCTCCGCCGGCCCCGACGCAGATAGGGAGCCGCGGAGAGACTCGGCCGTGGACTCGGAGCCCAGTGCTCCTTTGGCCTGCCGGATGCAGTTTAGCCACTGCTGTTTGTTAAAGGCATCGCTGGCCTGGAAGCAGTGGGACTGGAGCTGCCCAGCACTGCGGAACGTCACCCGGAAAAAGTTCTTTGCTACAGGGGAAAGAAGAGGGTAATGAGTTATGAGTTGGTAGTTTGTTATAAAATCATTATGCAGTATATCATTGAATTTAAATGGTTTCTAGTCCTGTCCTGGGGGACATCCAGCTAGTCCAAATTGAGTTAATTTAATCTCCCAGCATACTTGAGCCAGAAATTAGCGTTTGGTTACTAGGCTCAAACAGAACAAACATGTGAACCGGATGAAAGTGCTTGTGTACTGGGCTTGGAACCACAGTGTCTTCACATATATAAAGATCCAACATTGGATCATACAACATGCTGCTCATTTGGAACGGACAGGTGGAGCTACAAAGCCCTAACGTGCGAGTCAGTGAGGACAGACTCACTCCTCTCTGTGTTGCTGAAAGCTCCTCTGATGGAGCCCCCCAGGCGGATCTCGCCGTCCTGCAGGTCCTCCCACTCCAGATCGCGCACTGGGACGGGTTGCCTGTAGAGCTGGTAACAGAGCTGCTCATTGTGGGTGATGGCCCGGGTCATCACCAGCACATCCTGGAACAGGAACACGTGGAGCTTCTGTGGAGGAAGGTGGAGGGGCCATTACTGAAGGGCAGATAACAGCAAAGAAGAGTAGAAGCCGAGTGATCTTTTGTTACAGGTAGCCCAACGCTCTCAGACCAGAAACAGCCTTGGGCAGACAAAGGAATTTTGGGAAAGGTCAACGAACAGAGGAAGTTCACCAATTGTGGACTAACTACCAGTACCACAAACAAAGTGGTATCTGTATCTGAAAAACAGTAGCTAATGGATGGATTATTGAACATGCTTACGACTTATCTTTATTATCTTTCAATGAATTGCTCTAGGAGAGAATAATGGGTTACTCTAAAGCCTTCATCACTTCACGGTAATCTCTTTATTAAATATTTTAGGCATAAGGCACCGGAATGTTACACAACACCTGAGTCGATGGGTCGGACAACGAATTAATCAACTGTGACCTGGGAGGGATTTGTCTTCTCTCAATATTTTCATTTTCATGAGTAGACATCAGTTTTTTTGTTTTTTTTTTAAATACACATTCTGAGACATGAGCGCAATACATACTCAATACTGAGTAACCCTGATCCTTGACCATAAAAGGAAGTCGTCATGTGTGGGTGTGTGAGGGTGTTTAGATACAAAAGCTGATGTATGCTGACCTGGCCAGACTTATGACGTGGCTTTTGGAGGAAGGAGTAGATATGCAGTGAGAAACCTTACTCGCCCTCGAAGACCTTGGTGTAATTACTGCTTGCCTCTTTTGGGGCAAACTGAACGAGTTCAGTCGGCTTCCCCGCAGCTGTCTGAAAATAGCCCTGCTTTTCGGCCGTTAATCGAAAACCAGAGCCATTAGACGGGCTGTGTTTAGAAACAGTATAACCCAAACAAGTCAGCGAGAGGTTGAAAGGGAAACGCTACTATTTTGACTCCACTTGAGGCTCACCTTCCTATGCAGCATTCAAGTTTTTAGTGCTCCATTGTTTGGAGCCCAAAGCCACGTTTCTCTCTTCTCCCTCTTCCCCCGCAAAACATGAAAGGCGACGGTCATCCAGGCCACTCCCCGACCACATTTTGATTAATGGCCTTCAGTTACCGACTCCCTGTGACTAGTGCGCTACTCTACTGGACTGACCCCTCATTTTCCTTGCCCTGCACTTCCGAGCCAGACATCATCATCATCATCTTCTTCTTCTTTGAGACCGAAGCGAAGCCTTTGCACCAAGCGGAGCGCTACTGCTTCGGCCGCCAGCAAACGCGCGCCCAACGCTGGATTACACTGCGAGTGAAGGCGGACGTCCCGTGAGACAGACACAAGCCTCATTCACACTGTTCTTTATCCAGATTTTTACAGTGCGAGGCCTTCCTCGAGGAACTGGCAGCACGAATTTCTCCGAGGAGTGGCTGCTTTGGAGAAGACGAGACCGGAGAAGATCATCCTCCTCATGAAATTTTATGGCATTGCCCTCAAGGGCCGTTCGAGTCTTGCCTCTGACCTGACTAGAGGCTGTTTATGTGACGCAGTATGGAACAAAGGCCACGCACAGGCATTTCTGAGGAATGTTTCTTGGCCTTGAGCTACAGGTCTTTGACACCCGTTATAGATCACGTCTCCTCGGGAGGCATCTGTCGTTCCTCCTGTGTCCTATCCAAAGGCTGTTTTCACACCAGACGGTAAGGTGATCCCAGGGTTTACTTCATACAGTGCGAATGCATGTACGAGCGTGATCCTGTTACTCACGGCTCCTCTGTTGTTCTTCAGCTCTCCGTGGCAGCTGAGAATCCTGGAGGTGTCGATGAGCAGGTCCCGTTGGCCGTCCTCGAGGTAGAGCAGACGTTCCTTGTAGTAACGGCATTCTGACTCGCCCGTCTGGGTGTTGATCTCGGCCACGATGCTCTGGATCATTGTGATCTGAGAGCGAAAACAAACCGGGTGAGGAGGCCTTCAAAGGAAGACTCAGGGAGAAGTCAGGACAACAATCACTTTCACTGGTAGCAACGCAACAAACACGTATGTGTGTGTGTGTGTGTGTGTGTGTGCGCGCGCACGTGCGTGGGCTCTTGCATCTGTGGTTACACTCACAGCTTCCTCCAGGTGCTGGCGGTCCGGGTGGTCGTTGGGGGTGTGTTTGAGGATCTCTCGCAGCAGGAGTGGGTATTTCACCAGGCGACTGCGTGGGATGTCCAGGAAGTTCCACAGGTCCAGCTTACGGCTGAAGGGCGACTCCAGGCACCGTTGCAGGAAGTCCTGCACTCGGTGATCCTGCTTCTTATGGTCCAGCAGGGCTTTGGCCGCCACCTGGTTGCTACAGTAGCTGTTGTACGAGTCTAGACATGGTAGCTGCAGAAACAGAGGATTGAGAAAACACAAGTCACCTCAAAGGAGACCAGTGCTTTAAAAGGCATTACGAATCAGGACAGAATAGAATTCTTGCATCATATTCAATTTTGCCCCAATTGTGTCACATACAAAACCAACTGCAAATTGCGCCTCTGGCTTTCCAGCCAATGATCTGACCTGTTCACACAGAGCAGCTTTTGAAGTGCTCCTCAAGACCATCACATTCTGTTACACAATTCTAACGCCAAAAACAACCCATTGTGCCATCCCTGTGGAAACAGAGGCCCCCATAACAAGTGCAGCTCGATAAATGCCCCTCGGCCAAGCTCGAGTTTGACAGCACTTAGAAACTTACGGACATTAGAGGTACATCTGTAAGCCCAGGCCTGTCTACTACAAACCTCTGAAGAATGCTACCAGACCAGTGCAAGCCAATAATAACCAAAAACAAACACTCAGAACGAAACGCCTTGAGCTGACGGGCATTCAGTCGGGCATTATGGAAACAGATGTGCATTCCTTGACTGGATAGCAGAGGAAGAAAGACACCTTCAAAGAGGCTGTTTATCAATATGCATGAGAAATGTTCTCTCCAGTAGTTCTGCGCACAGGCTGTTTTTCTTAGACTGCATCACTGGATGTCTAAATTATTATATTCTGGAAATATTTATTTTTAAAACAATGTTTCACTTTTAGTGTATAGAACAGGAATCGGTCCCTCTTCTTTTTTTTTTTTTGAAGATCGAGCTTCAGGTTTCATGGAGGTGGAGCAGTGTGAAATGTTCGGAGTTTCACAAGGTCCACTTGATGGATCTGCGCAGAGGATGCGTGCAGGACGCTCGTGCTAGATATGAAGATGTGTTAGATATGAAGTAAACAGCATGAGAACCCACAGTCCTTCTCCCATGTTGCAGTCTCCCACAATGCCTTTGGATCATACGAGGAAGAAAAAATGTAAATAGAATAAAGATAGCCACACAGGACTGCACCGTCTCACTCCAGCAGCAACTGGCTAAGAAAAAAAGAGGTGCGTCTTGATGATGGATTTAATCCACTTGGAGAATTAATGGTGATGAGAAAAAGGTGCAAGAACACATACGAACTGGAGGATCAGCAGAGGGCGTGGCCAGTGGGCCGACACGCCCCGCCCAGGTGCTCATCATGGCCAGATATCTTAGAGCATCTCAAAGAAATGGTGTGTGGGTGTGTGTCAGGATAATCTAAGCCTGGCTCTCTTATATCTGAGCAGATGCTGTTCTTTGCCCTCAAAGGGGTTCATGAATGACCCTTTGGCTTGTTCTGTCCACCATGTGTGTGGCATCTTTGCTACTGAGAGAAAATGCCAGGTAGAGGGCAGTTAAAGGTCCAGAGTATGATTTACACAAACTCCACCGCCGGGGGGGGGGGGGGGGGGGGGGGGGGGGGGGGGGGGGGGGGGGGGGGGGG
>JAOXYF010000019.1:10191528-10220279 GCA_028565775.1 Sternarchorhynchus goeldii
TATATATTTAAACACCTAAGGAGATCGGTCAATGGCTGGCCTATGAGACAGGCTGGCTAGACATAGAACTGGGATCTTTATGTAACTACTGAAAGAGATGGTGAAGTATTTCAAATTCATCCCCCACCCAGAAAGCAATGAACAGACACACAGACACATGAGAGAGACACACATACCAAGATACAGAGAAAGACAGATACACAGAGAGAGAGAGAAAACAGAGATACTGACAGATACTGAAAAGTGAGAAGGACAGAGAGACAACGCGAACCAACAAGTCAGAGTGAGTTTTACCTCCTGAGGAGTTGGAGATGATGAATAAAAGTTAATGTATTACATTCATTAGACACATATGTCTCTGTTTATTCCTAATCCTCTGGCGATGTTAAGTATAACAGATTTCTTATCAGACTACAACACAGAACAATTAGTCTGACTGGTGAAATTCACACAGAAGAGGGTTGTTGACCACAGTAATGAACTAAACTAACTTGGCTAGGGTTTGGCTCAGTACAAGTTTTCTTTCAATTGTGACTGAGGATGACATCACATATGGTTCTAACAAAACCGATGGACATAATGGTGGAATTTGATGGACAAATTCTAAATCAAAATTCTATAATGATCAAACAGGTGCACAAAGACATTTAGTTAGAAAGTCACACTTTCTATGTGTTTGAGCCAGTGGAAAATATCTGTTAAAGGGGAAATAGAGAGTTTCAATTTCAATATTAAATACAGACACAATACAGAAGGATGCACCATGTATCCTTACAATGACATCGACTACAGACCAGGGGTCACAGAGAGGACTAATCTAGAGATGTGCTCCAGTAGTAGAGTCAGAAACATGAGCAAGTGCACCAGCCTGGTGTCAGTGAAACGCTTCAGCAAATTCATTAATTCAGCTGCATCGATGCCAAATGCATGGCAAACAGTGCATGACTGGTTAAAGCTGGAGAGGCGTTGTTGAAGAGCGTGTTGTTGAAGAAGAAAGGTGGTGCAGACACTTGTCCTGCACTACACTCCTCTCCTACCGTGCTAGAACTGGTACTTTGTGACAGTGATGGAGGGTCAGTGGTGGAGGGTGCAGCAGGACTAGATGTAGCGGCTCACCCAGCTGCTACGGCACCCGTACAGACCATGCCGCGCGGGTACAGCTGTAAAGGGAAGAGCTTTGACCTCCACTGTAAATAGCATAAACAGCACTAAGAGGGGAAGAATCTGCTTTGTGTCTGAGGACGTACAGGGTTGTCAGACTGCGTGTTCACAGTCTACATCAGCGACTGGGTGGTCTGTTAGAGCATTGCACTTTCAGTCTACATTCGAGTTGATGGTCTAGGGAAGTAACAACTGGCAAAGCCACTGCTGAATTTATAGCACTGTCGAAAAGCTGTTCTCGTACTTTAGTTTCACAGTTCAGCGGTGTAGGTGAAATAAATACCTATACATACTGAACATATATAAACATGAACTCAAATCTGCATATTGGCTTGGCGTATCTATTTTCATCGGTGAGCAGAAGTTTTCACACATCATCACCTACTTTGCAACCCATCAGTTTAGTCCTGAAATATTGTTTCAAAAGCCATCACAGCTCACATCTGAATGAGTAACACACTGCTCTAACTTCATGCTACTGAATCACGTTAACAGGGTCAGCTGCCGCGCCGAAAAGAGAAACCGAGTGACTGTACTCTCCACTGAGAATGAGGTTAGCCTATCTCCCTGTGCAACACCAAGATGAGCACAACATCGGCAGAGAAGATGATAAAAGCACCACACAATGAGAGAGAAAATAATGTCAACCATAGCGGAAGTGAGCAATGCCTATCCAGAAGAATAGAAACTTCTGCTGCACTGACGTCATGCAGTTGTTTAAGGAACATTCATAAAAAGTGAAGGGCCGTTCCCAGCACACGCCACAGTCTCAAGTGCTTCTCGTTCATTTCTCAAGTCTCATCCCTTTGTCCTGCTGTATGACCCTGTGCGCTTTCCTTATTTACTCATTGCGCTATTTATTTATTTTTTTTATTTTTATTTTATCCACTTGACATAAAGGTTTTAAATGATTCCAAAGCTCACCATCCAGGTCGATCTGAGGGAAGAAGGAAGAGGCCCACATTTTTAAACTTTCCTCTACATCAGACTCTGATAACAAGGGAAGCATGAGTCACAAAGACTAGTGGTGGTTTCATCAGAACGCCAACACTCAGACCACTCCACAGTGTGAAGTAACTTGTCCTGTTCCATTTGTTCAAATCTGTAGTCAACACAGATTACGAGTCGGGATAAAGATGTGGTGACACATTTACTGATGTGTGCATTTTGAATCGTTGGACCATTACATTAACATGTTTTTGTATGCCCTAAACCTTATTTTGTTCTGATTTCCTGTTCTTTTTTTTGAACTGCTCGTGACTGTTCGTCTCCCCAGTGGGAAAAAAAGTGTTTAAGAAATAGGGGGGGGGGGGGTCTACAGTCATGTCTGAATAAAGTGAGAGAAACGTACATTGCATAACAATGCGTAATCTATAACTACTGATATCAGTTGTGCCTGTTATTGTGCTGTTAAGATGTTTCCTGTGCTTCTTATTCCCAGTCCTGTAGTGCGTTTGTACTCACCAACATACCTGATACTGCTCCCAGTAAGACTGAAGGCTTACAATCTGATTCAGAAAGGTCACAACGGGAAAAAAAATCTTTGAACTTCATAACGTCTTCATAGCATAAACACAAATATTACATTGTATCTGAAGTAGTCTTCAGATTAAATGCGAGTCATGTCAGATGAGCATTTCAGTCAAAAACGTATCGCATCAACAATGCAATAAAGTTACATTCAGTTTAGAACAGAGTCCTTAAAGAAGATATAAGTTACTGACAGTGTGTTTCATGGATCAGTTAATCAGAGAGAATGTCCCAAGCTTCATCTTAGCATCTTAGCTTGAGAGAAGTGCCAAACCACTAAAACCTACTGGAACTGGTCAACACTTGAGCAGATGAAGTTACTGCTGGCCAACGCTTGAGCATTTGAAGTTACTGTTGCATTTCTCTAAAGGGATGAAAGGGAGGGAAACAGACCTTTGATGTTGTGGAATTAACTAAATAATCCTGAAGCTTCTCTGTCTTTCAAACCACACCATTCCATGTTTGTTTTTTTTCCAAGTGTTCAATCCATGGTTTTTCATGCAACCTTTCAATCTTCTTCTCATAGACCTCAATTTCCTACAGACTGCATGGAAATTACAAAGAAAACCTATAAATGTTTCCTCTGACATTCAACTAATGAACAATAAGGATGAGTCTGCCCTATAAAGAAAGTGTTATAGGGAAAATCCTAATTAACGATGACATTATAAATTTAAAATGGGCAGTTCACTCTCGGTTCATGGAGCTGCTTAAATCTGAAAACAAGCTTTTACTGATGAACACTGGCATGACGGCCAAATACACATCAAAAATCCTGAAGAAGAACACAGACAACCAATAGAGATTCATCTGTACTAAATTATGTGTACTAAAACAACTCCAGGACGTTAAGATGGAGCTGCTACACCCTTATTTCAATCACATAAAAGACTGAAGGCATATAAACGCAATCCAAAAACTTTAGTAATGGAGCACAGATAAAAAAAAAAAATGAATGCTTCGCAGATTCATGTATTTAGATTTGACATATTAAGAATTACTGCACCACATGCATACCAGTGCTATCTGTACTTCTGTCTCCTTGTAAGCAACTGAAACAAAGGTTATAGCGATGCATCATGATCAAAGTTTTGCTGGAAAACTAAATCAGTGATTCCAACATGCAGCATCGACAAAATGGGATTATGGTTTAGGCTGTACCTTGTCACATGACTGAAATGTCTACATTCCTTGGGCTGATTCTATGAGCGGGGCATCATGTAAAAGAAGTCTTACAGTATGGATAACAGAATGGCTAAAGAGATATCTTACAGCTAGATAAATACTGATGTGGATGACCGTCACAGATTAGTCAGGTCTGGCCAAGTGTGAGGGGGAGAACTGAGCATAGAGGATTTCTCCATGACACACACAGACACAGGGAGAGAGGGAGAGAGAGAGAGAGAGAGAGACCAGGACCTCTGTGTTTACGCTACCGTCTGCTCCCCTCCAGGCTCGGTGATGAGTAACATGGTGAGTCCCTCGACCTCTCGCACGCTAACCTGAGGAACGCAACCACTGACAGACGTGGTGTGGACTGACACAGTAATAGCCCGTTCTGCTCAAACCTGGTTCTCCCAGGTTTGCGCTGCTCCTCCTGACCCGTAAACAACCGAGGTGCATACCTGTAAACGGTCCAATCAGCCCACGGTCCTGCCCTGTATTACAGGAGAGCTCTAGGACAACATATAAGACACAGACAAGCCAGAACGTCATTTTCTCCTCACTTTCTTGAACATGCAGTGTAGCACTTTTCCTGTTTACACACTAGATGGGGGGTCCACTTCTCATATAAAAGGAGGCCAGAGATTTCCTCCCTTATTATCACTGCTGCACATCTTGTGGAACATTCAACCAATCGGAGAGCATTTATGAAGAAATATATACCAATCAGAGAACGTTTATGAAATAATATAAACTAACGCTTCCATGGAACACAGACTCCCACTGCTCCCCCCTTCACGATTACAGGAATACCTCTAAGGGTTACTGGATTTGACTGGGAAGGTATTTATATAATGGCAGCTAAATTCAGGGCTCCTCTAGGGCAGGACCAGCGCAGGACTGTTTTACTCATTTCAGGAAGAGAAACTCCTGTCCCAAAATAGCGTACCGGCAATGAGCAAGTACTAGGGAGCATGAGTCTTCTTCACTTCACTTTTCTGCGTAAACCGGGGTTTGTTTTCGGCTGGTTGATATTAACGCAGTTAACAATGGCAGGTGCTCGTTAAAAACAATGCACAGTGCATGTTGCCAATTGTTTTATGTAACCCAGGATATCATCTCTGAACACATAAGAACAGGCAGAATCTAAGGCTATTTGTCCCTACCCAGAGAGCCTCCTGAGTAACAAACTGTCAAATTGTTACTATTGTCCTAGAAATCAAAGCTTTGCTTAAAAGGAGCAAAATTAGTGATTCCATTAACAAGGTTAAATCTCTCCAAGTCAGAAAAGATGACAAGCTGTTATGGAGTATGAGTGGATGGCTCATGTGTCAATACTCTATAAATCCAGTGACGGCGAATGACAGAGCACATGGTCTTTGCTTGGGGGGGAAAAAAAAATCAATCGCACATATGGTGGGAGCATCTGAGGTGGTCCCAAAGCAGAAGCCCTGAGATTTCATTAAATGTAGATCTATTCAAGTTTAATACAAATCAATCAATATGTAAATCAGCCCCCTGCCTACGGCAGTTTGTGCTTTGATCAGCGACAGCTGCAATTCCTCAATGATTGTTCTTTTTTTTTTTCAGATGAGAGATGAGGAATGAGGAATCAGATGAGGAATGTTGGGTTTGTTGTTTGGAACAACTAAGTAAGAAGGCTGTGTCCTATCCCAGGATTCACAGCTTGGGAGTTTTATTGTGATACCGACAACACCGCCATCCATAGTAAGGAGGAGTCTGAAATGCTGCAGAAGCACTTCTGTGCTCTCACTGGCCAGAAGGATGGTTCATTCCCTTCTCTTTTCCAGTCCAAGCAAGAGTCGTAAGGTTTATCCTGCCAATTCAGAGCAATGCTAGCCAACTGTGGCTGTCTATTACATCATATATACAGAAATGACAGTTAGCACTCTCCTCTAAGCACATCCAGCTGAGATATGATGTGTGAGTTCACAGATAACTCAAGCAGAATGAGAGAATGGGCAACAATTAACACTGAGAAGCTAAAAAAAAAAGAAGAAGCAAGAAATAAACCTTTCTCATAGCTGGAATGCAACCATTCAACTGTGTAATTTATAAGAGTAGTGTCTGATTAATTATGACTTATTTATTTAAATGTACAGGCCTAATTCAAGCATTCAGTAAGGTAAATTGTAATCGACCTAACAGTGACTAAACTATGGCCGATCTGTTTTCTGTCTCCGGAGCACACCGTTTTATCTCAAAAGAAAATGTTTTAGTGAGGTCTTATGGTGCATTTCAGTGGCTACCATACCATTGCTCAATGTAAACAGTCCCGATTGCGAACATCTTGAGAGAAACAAATGACTATTTTAGGTGCAGTTATTTCTCACCTAGTTAATTCTGACCACTTCCTCTTTCAACGTTTACATTTACAGTGTTAATCACCCAAGGGGACCAGCCTCCCGTCATTCCCAGGAGTCATTAGAAAAGTGGGACAACAGTGAAATCTGACAACACGTAATCCAGACACAAAAAGTATAAGATCACAGAGATCTAGTAAAGGAAAGACAAACAAATCCAAATCTGCAGAACTAATCTGAAGTGAAGGTAGTTTCTTGCATGCATCTGGCAAACCTCTTCCTCTTTTCCAGCCAAGCTCTAAGCCATGATTCAAGCCACTTGAAGTCTGCAGCTAGAGTGTGACACAGCTGAAAGATACGAAGAGTTTGCGCATTTACGGAAACAAAAATCAAAACCTCTCCAGTGGAAAGATTTATTTCCACAAAGTATGTTTATTTCCTCAAGATATGAGAAAGATATGAATGAATGAGTTGTTCATCCAGCTTCCTTGGCCTTTAATAGGGGTAACAGCTGCTAATATCTTGCATTAACAAGTGGAGAACAGATGTGTGAGCAGTTGCTGCATTGGACTTGCCAACCCGATTATTGTAATACAGTATTTTAAAATTATTATAACAATCCAAAATGGGATTCAACAGAAAAATCTTGTTTAACACTGGACCTTTTTTAGAAAAATATCCTAAACCCCAGTTTGAGGATATGGAACAACTGTTATATCACAACGAACAACAAGTATCTAATCCTAGCCACAGTACTTAAGCTTTATCACCTGAAAAAACAGTAGATGCCTGACCGCGGTTAAATCTGCAGATATCTGAATTACACGGCTCCTGTGATCCCCCACTCTCCTGCTCAGTGGCGTTGGTTCTTCTCCTCTCATCCTCTGTGTAGTCAAGGCCACCAGATGCAACAGAAAGTCACCCGAGAACATTTATGGAAGAAATCAGCTCTTCTGTTCTGTCACAAAGTGTAGGAAGTTAAATACAGCATGGCTATGAGAGTACAGCTAGAAGAACCTTCACGGTACAGGTGGGAGTCTCTTTGGTGACCCTGACCTCTGGCCTGCTGAAGAAGAAAAAAAAATGTAGTGGGTTTGCAACATCTGTTATGTTCGTTGGTCAAGTGCCTTGATCTCCTAGCAGAGCCCTTAATTTTGTTCCCTCTAATACAAATCTGTTTTGGTACATTCATCTCCAACAAGCCTGCTATGTAATACTCCAAAAACAGCTATCATTTGTCAAGACTAAATACACAACAAAAACACCCTCTACTAGGAAAAAAAAATAACATTCTTATTTTCTTTAATTACTGAATTTCATGAGGACAAGTTGTACACTAACCACCTCCAATAAAAACCACCTTTCAAAACAAACAAGAAGAAACAATGTTTTATTTTTTGTGTGTGTAAGCACTGAAGGTTTTCTTGGGCATGATTTTTAGAAAGCTTTCCATGTATTAAACCCCTATGCACCAAGTGAAATTAACCATTAAAACATAACAATGCACAATGAGCTGCTCCATCTGTTGCCACATCGTTGTGAAAGGCCATCGGCAGCAATCAATATCTTGTTTTCCCCATCAGAAGATCCAACAAATGGTTGTATGAGAAACAATGCATCCAGCCCACCTTTCCACTGGGCAGCAGATCCTGTTGATATCAGCCTTGTCCACACCATTGTGTGCTTTCCCGTCTGGGCTGTCACATGAAAGTATATTTTGTGTTGCAGAAAGAGTGAACCTGTATTCGGATAAATGCAGATGTGTCATTGTAATATAACTAACTAACAACTAACCCTAACCCTAACCCTAACCCTAGCTGGTCTCCAGGACCTGGTGATAGTCTTGTGAAACCTGACCTTTGGGCTCGTGTTTCATAAGAAGAGCCAAATGCTTAAAGGAAAGGCCTCCTGAAAATGTTCTTTTGTTAATAATGGCTGTCCCGTTTTAGTCTGTACACAATGGATGGATATAGAGCAAAAATGATAATGTGCCTATGACAAATAATGACACATCTTCGTACTTTATAACTATAGTTACAAACTGACTCAATACTACCAGTAAGGAGGAGTGCAGTAACATGAAAACAATGATCTGTCATATCCCACTTTCCTGTATTTACTGGACCACTGGACCTATTCACTGGAGCACAATCAGGCCAACTCCCATCTAAGACAACCCACCCAGAGCTGATACCCTCTTACAAAGGCCATTTCACTCAAAATGACCTCCTTAGGTTAACAGCCTTCGAACCCCGGGGTTGGAAGAACCAGACAGGGGGCGGGGCATGGGAGGTGCGTGCCTTGAAGCAGATTCCAAAGGCGTTTGAACATGCTCCATGTGCTCCAAAGACAGACACAGGGTCACGCTTTAGTATTTTTCACAATTAGACCCATTTACCTGACATCAAATCAAGTTCATTGTTGTCTGTACTGATTGAGCCGTCTTCGACTGTACTGACTGTACTGTACTGACTGAGCCGTCTCCGACTGTACTGACTGTACTGTACTGACTGAGCCGTCTTCGACTGTACTGACTGTACTGTACTGACTGAGCCGTCTCCGACTGTACTGACTGTACTGTACTAATTGAGCCATCTCCGACTGTACTGACTGTACTGTACTAATTGAGCCGTCTCCGACTGTACTGTACTGATTGAGCCATCTCCGACTGTACTGACTGTACTGTACTAATTGAGCCGTCTCCGACTGTACTGACTGTACTGTACTAATTGAGCCGTCTTCGACTGTACTGACTGTACTGTACTGACTGAACCATTAGGTCGTATATCTGTTCTGACAACAAAAGCAAGAGACAGCATGTACATCCAACCCAGGCTGTAATTACTTCCAATGGTTGCTGTCTCCATTAAGTTAGACCCACCCAGAACTGATGCATTGCTTTTCTGCTTCTAGTCCAGCCTAGACCTCCTGATACACCAGAGACATCATGCAGACAAAGCTACGACAAACTAAAACGCCATTACAAAGTTTATGTAGCAGGGAGGGTCGCTTCCAGAGACTTTATTATCAACAGTATATTAAACAAAAATTAATCAAATCAAATGATCAAATATCTCACCACTTAAATTAAATAGCTAATTTATTTCATACGAAAATCATACGAATGTGTAATTTAATGTAATATAAATAAAGAATATTGTGTAATACACATAACACTGACAAGAACCATAAAATCTAACAGAGGGAACAGGTGTCTGATCGGCAGACCTACAGGTTAGGTCAGACTGCCTGTCAAGACTCTCTCTTTTGTAACCTAAATTAGACCATCATTCTTAAATACTTAACTGGAAGAGATAAGACAAACACAGCAGATGTATTCCAAAGGCCTATTCAAAAGTAAAGCAGAGAGATAAATCTATGGCCTTTCACCTACCAGGGAAAACACCTGAAAAATCCCACACCGCTGACAGAAAACTAAAAATACTCACCATATTTGGTTTGAATTCTTGGCATTACTGTCCAAGTATACTTTTTTGTGGAGTACACTGGCCTGTTTCATGTTTGCCTTGAAAAAGTTTACGATGTAAAATTAGAAGCAAATAACTTCTTTATAGTCCTTAGTGAGGCTCTGTGCTTCTTCATAGTGGCAACACCACTGCATTTCCAAGTCAGGCAGCTGTGTGCATCTTCTACTACAAAAAGGCAGACAGTTCTGAGAGAAAAACACATTTTTGTGGTGGTTTTGAGAATACCAACCAAGCTAAAAATGGATGCATCCAGCTTGCAAAGTGATATCTAACTATGCTCTCTACCAAAAGTGATATCTAACTATGCTCTCTAATACCTAGATGCAAATTAAAACAACAAACTAAAAGGACCAAGTGCATTGCCCATGAAAAACTACATCATGCTATCCTGTGATTCAATTAATCATTGCAATTATGTGTCATTGTGTAAATGGCCTTAAAAATGCACAAAAAGAGAAATAGGCTTGAAAATTGTCTGACCTTTAGAATAAATTAGAGTCAACGTGTGATGCCTAACAATCAAAGCGCTGGAAGCCATTTTCTGCAGGATGGATAAGTTAGCAAAGAGTCTAATCGTGGTCTGGTTTTCACTCCAGACGTCGTCAAGATTCCTGCTTTACCATTTCACACAAACTCGAAAAACAGAGCCTACGGAGATGGACTTAAAGGTCAAGAAGACACGTGCAGCCAAGGAGCTAATGGAGGAAAATTGGACCAAAAAAAATCATGTAGCATGTGATGCTCACCCTGTGCTTTATATAACGGGGGACAAGAAAGTTTGTGTAGCGAATCCGAATCAGAAAGTTTGTGTAGCGAATCCGAATCAGAAAGCTCATGTTTAACATCTTGGTTCTAAACCTGCTAATAATAAGAAAAGCAAGAACAGATTTATGTGTTTGTTTTTGTTTTTGTTTTTTTTTTGGGGGTTGGATGCTAAATTTCTAATGGTGAAAAAAAAAAAACACCTGTTATAATGCGAGTTGGGTCACATCTTGCCCGTGGCAACAGAAAGGTGCAGGTTATGCAGAAGTTTCTGCAGTGCTGTGTGATGAGGTCCATGCAGACTTACACTGATGTCCAGGCTGCAGAGGCTGAGGGAGTCCACATCTCTCCGCCCCTGCTTCCGCTTCTTCTAAGAGGACAAAACAGAAATCAAAACAAAAGACAGAAAAAGATCAGTACACAGATTTCTGAAATGTGTCATTGTGGTTCTGTGGTTTTTCTCCTGTAACAGTCAGGCATGATGAAAGCAAGACAAAATGGAGAAAGTTGATGTGGCCCTTCCTCTTGTCCATACAAGCACATGACTGTGTTCTGAATTTGACCTTATTGAAATTTCTACAGCTGAGAGAACTCGGTTGTATTGAGTCAACGTCAGAGTTTCAGCAGTATTTACAAGGTGATGGCACAATTCACAATTAGTGTGTCTGTGGTTCCGCTGGGTTCTGTGGGTTCAGAGTTATGTAACAAGGAGCAAACAGACATTTGTGTAAATGGAACTTGATGAATATGGATATATATGCAAATTGGGGACAAAAAGTACATTCCAAAAGAGACAAACACATCTCAGTGCAAACTTAAAAATATGCTCATCAACTTTAAGTAAAATGCACATTTGGTTTCAATTAATTCCAAATAGTGTAGTAGAATAAGCATCCCTGGAAGTTAATAAAACTGCCAAAACCTTGCATAAATACAAGGTGACTGGGCACTAATGGAACATTCCACCACTCTAGGCTTATCAAAACCATAGTGTATTTGTGGCAACATCTGACTGTAAATTTAATGACCCACCATCTGTCTAAGACCCCCCCCCCATCACTCTGCTCTCAAACCAGTAGAGGTTCAGCTTGTTAATAGTACTGTTTACCTAAATTGATACCATCCGCCGTTTCCCTTCACTTGCGACTAGAACACAAGGATCTCATGTTATTGTTGCTGCATAACTGTTTACTCTCCATGACAACCCTCGTTTCCCCGGCGATGAATGGATTCCTAATTTCTGCATCCTGCCACTGTTCTGGCTGAGCGGCCGAGCTGCGGACAGGACAGGCCGAGGAGACGGACGAGTGCCACAAAGCGTGGAACGCGGAAGTCTAGTGCTGGTGACCCAAGTGAAACTTTGGCCGCATACATTTGCAGGTAAGGGCTGGATGGTCTCGACACAAGCAGCAAGTTGACATGATTCTCAGATGTCCACAGTACCATATTTGGGTCCAACGACCTCATGGTCATATTAAAGTTCTGGTGTATGAATCTAAATGAATGTAAGGTTTGCATTAATGAGGTTATGACATCACCAGTTCCGTCTGGGCTGCAAAACAAGATGGGAAATGCTTGACAGGTTTTTTTTTTCTTCTTCAAGATGCATGAAGGAGCAGAGCTGCAGGTATTCGGATGGAAACTCATTACTGCCACAGGGCAAAGAAAAAAACCAGCGAAAAAAACATCATTACATTCAAAATTAAACCTAAGTGAGGTCTGTGTCTGACAATCATCAAAGAGCTGATAACCCAGATCTTTAACATGTGTAAGTGGATCATGGGCTACCCAGTTTAAGTGAGAGTAAACTCGTAAAAGACAGAGACTGCAGAAAAATTCAGCCGCAGAAAAGCCCAGGCTCACGGATAACACTGAAGGTATAACACTGAAGGTATAACACTGAAGGTATAACACTGAAGGTATGCTGGAATTATAGGGATGTACTTTTTCTCCTCTCTTTCCACCCTTTTCAAAGCTGAACACATTCCAGGCTTGTGAATTCACCCTAACCACAGTCCAGGTGTGAAAACGGGGAACAGATCGTGCAAAAAGCGTCCCATTCCTACGCAATCAGTGTGGCACCTCTGGCTGCTGATTCACTTCTCCAATCACTGTTTGCTTTTTCTGCTATTTAACATCTGTCTACAGTATGTCCTGTAACTCCTCCAAGATTCACAGCTCACCCTGGGGGCCAGGTAACGAAAGGCAACTACCCAGAGGTAACGAAAAGGTTAACTGACCTGGGGAGTCCTCAGTCTCAGTAAACTGCTTCCATTTAGGGAAACAATCCTCTAAAGAGCTTGAGAGACATGGTTGAGATCAGTGTAGTGAGTCCTCCACACATCCTCACACAGGTTGCCTCCAACAGCTTTTTAATGCTAATTTGCTCAGGTTCATCAGAAGCAGGTGATTTGTTGTAGATGGCACTACGAATTGCTCAAGGTAAAACACGCACTCCTGTGATCATACTGGAATTTGCATTGTTCAAAAAACAAAGTTAAAGCTAGTTTCTTTAAACAGACAGGTCTGTTCCTGATGGGACAAGACTACATCAAAGCCTAGATCATGACATGTCAGATGGCAATAAATCCACAACCTCCAACTCACAAATTTATTTCTTCTACAAATCAAACGCTGCAAACAGGAGAATAGGAACTGAACCCCAATGGTGTCCAGCAACATCCTGAGACATTTCAGTGCACGTATAATTTTTTAAGATGACCCCACACTGCAGGTAGCTTTCTCCCACACTCTCTGTCCTTCTCCCTCACTCTCTGCGCCTCCTCTGGGGATTTATTGTGGAGGTGAACAGGAGAGGAGATGCAGACATTTCGTTTCCTCCTCAGGTCGCCAGGATGTCTCTCCTCTCTGCACCTCCTCATAGGGACACGAGTGGGTTCATGTCCCACAGACAGGGACGTTCAGAGGATATTCGGTTTTGGTTTCAAAAGAGGTTCCAGTTCAGAGCTCCTTTTTCTGTCAATTTTTTGGCCCAAGCATGAAGAAACAGAAACCTCATTAAACTCTTTCAATCAAGTCCTAACAAGGAAGCAACTGGTAGGTTTGCATCGTCTTCCCTAAGGAATACAGCCATCAATAAAGCATGGTGACCCTCTGAATTCAGTCGCTTCAAAGCTTGATTAACAAGGGCCTTTGTTTATCTCCCTGGAGCCATGTCCACCAGCAGAGTCAAGGACAGGACCTGAGCACCTGCTCTCTGGTTTGTTATCCACTGGACATGAATACAAATGGTTTTGACAGCTGTCCAATTGTATTTTGAGTAGTTAATGCAAATCCTAACAGCTGGAGTAGTTAGTTAACCAGACTAAGCATTTTTTTTTTCCAATAGGTAAGTATAATATAGGTGCTTCTGTCATGCCACACATAACTAGTGTGCATCTTCCTTTGGTTTTGTGTGTCCACAGAACAACAACAACAACAGGAAATGTTAGAGCTTTTCACGTTGGAATGTTCCGTTGTGTCTGTACAATGAATGGAAGTTGATGCTGGTCACTTGGTGTAGGTGTAATCAGTCCATGTATTCACTGGTTCTCGAGACAATGCCACCCTGACTAATCTGCTAGTCTGCTTTGCTACTGAACTAAATGTCCCCATGTTTATGCCATGAGAGGGGCTGACAATTGTTACAAAAATCTGAAATATTTAGCTACTGCAATTTCCCGTTTGAAGAATATACTTTCAGCAGTGGTCCTGCGTTCGGAAACTGACCATTGATGAACAGAGGGGTGGGTTGCAGTCTGGAACTGTACACTCATAAAGTGACCCATTAGACATCAAAACACAGCCCCCATCATAATACAAGTACAAGGTAGGCGTTTCTGATAAAGTGGCAAGTGGGAGTAGTTTCCCATTCAGTTGGGTGGTTTCTGGAACAACTTGCAGTTTCTCTCCCGATAGGAGAATGCTGCCAACCCATTAATGAATCTATCGTTGGTATAGTTTTGAGCAGCAGTTAACCGACACGAATTTTTGGATAAAACAGTGGTTTCCACCAAAGGGGGTAAAGGAACAGCAAAGCAACAGAAAATGTGGGCTCTTGCCAAAGAATTTTGCAAATTCATGTAAAAATTATACATTATAATCAGAATCACAGGGTCCACTGCTTAAAGTGTGAATGAACTACAGAAAATCAACTGAAGCGAAATAAAGCAACATTTTTACGGAGACATTTTTTTAAAATGTGACCTATGATGAGAACTTTGAGATCATCTTAATTAACAATAATTTGCGACACGTTTATGCAATTTACCTTTTACTGAGCAAGCTATGGAAGCGTGCAAAATACATATTTGTTTATATAAATGTTCTAGTTATTGCCTTCGTGAACTCAAAGAACGCTATGAAACTCAGCAAATTATTAACAGAATACATACAAACACAAGCTGAATACACACAAACAAGAGCTTAGTAAAGCAAATCTCATTAGTTACAGTATTCAGAACCAGTGGCTGCAGCTCTATTATCTAAACCCCTTGAACATGTACAAAGAGCTTAAGGGAAAAAAACAGGGATCATAAACAATATAAGTCATATTTTAAAAGGGAAACCTGCAGTTCAGTACCTGAAACCTGCAGTTCAGTACCTGAAACCATACACAGAACATTTGTTCTGTCTTGCTTAGACTGAACAAATGGCCATAACTATCTTTAATACAATACTCGACTAACATGGTCCTTAGAAGTGATTCAGTGAGTGATTTTGAAGTGATCCAGTAACCCCACTCACCTTATGATGCACGAAAAGACAGCAACCCATCATTAGGAACCACTGTGATGTCCCTCACTCTTAAATCGCTTTAAATTCCTGTTGGTAACTTTCCCCTGTGGGCAACCCCCTGATACAGAGGCTCAAAGCCAGTCTATTCCTTGCCAATCTGTCAGCACAGGACAGAGTGAGGTAAGAGTGTGTCTGCATGTATGTGTGTGTGTGTGTGTGTGTGCGCACAAAGACAGGCCCTGTGTACGGCAAACAGGATGTGCGAGAGGGGAAGCTGCATCAGTGCTAAATGGAGGCAACGCTCACAGACGACCCTGCTGTTTGTGTTTGTCACAGGGAGGGCGGCGTCAGAGAGGCCCTTAGTCGAGAAATGACATCCTGAAGGTGAGGGAGCTTGTTCCCTGCCCTCCTTTATTAGCATTACTAGCATTATTAGCACTGTTCCCCTGCACTCTCTTATTAGCATTACTAGCATTATTAGCACTGTTCCCTGCACTCTCTTATTACCCTACAAATGTGCTGAGTTCTTAAAAATGCAGGCCTTCAGGGTTTAAAGTACAGTGCATAAAAACCCTTTCATATGGATAATTTATAGCATTCCTCAGTCTCTTAGACTTAAATGAACATGGAACATGGAGCACAGAACATGCTTTATGTAAGTAAATGCCAAAATACTGAAACTAAAATACTGTGCCATTTTAACACTTTTGCTGGTTAGTAGTTGAGGTGTGTTTTTAAGAGAAAGAAAGTGGGAAATCCCTGTGAAACACACTTCCTGGAAACGAGGCGGCTTCCTGCTTGTATTTCCTGCACAAGGACATTCTGAAATACTAGTGCATGTATGAAGTTGCCCTTCAGTTGGAGCTTGATAAAGAGGTATACATAATGGCAAATCTATGTTGTTACATAGGAGATGTTAAGGATATTGCTTCATAGTTGTGCTTTATGTTCTTTGAGGTATATTTCCTAATTCCCTACAAGTGGCATATTACAAGTAAACGTGCTTTTAACACATTTATGAAAGGTATAAATCAGTTTGTTTAGACTTGTGACTACTTTTGAACAAATAAATAAAGACTTAGCCCCGTTCGATTTTTGTAACAATCGAGTACGATTTTCAGACTGCTACATCCCTTTCATAATACAAAAATAAAACATCCCATCTCTGTAGGATCACATCCACAAAAAAGGAAAAACGAAGCCGGTGGGGAAATCAAACAGCTGTACATCAAAACATGTCTCTGCTGGTTGAGCCCCTGCCAACGTGGTGCTGGGGGAGGGGGGGGGTGTCAAAACAAGCCCTGAAGTCCTGTATGAGCTGAACACCACTGCCCTGACTGCCTACCCTACTCATCATTGTTTACTACAGATGCTCAATTGCTCAACAGCAACCTGGAGACATGTTTTATCACTGTTTATCAGAGATGTGTATATAAATGCAATCATGTTAGGTAAGAAAGCATACAACAATCAAACAAGTGAACAGAAACAAAACACCAAGATATAATATGTATATATATATCAGCTGAAAGTTTAGAACCATTTTCGGGATGGGGGGGGGTCCCATTATTGTGTTAGTATGGCCCAAGGTAATAGCAGGCCAAGATGTATGTGTTAAATACTAGTCTGAGAAGATCTGGGGTGCCAGAGCCAGTTTATTTACCCACCTCATGGAACAAGACCCTGTATTTAGATTTTAAATGCGTTTAAAAATGCTTTACATTTTAAATACTTTTTCAGTCATTTTGGTTTTGAACACAATGAAAATATTGCTGTGTGGTACCAAATATTTGCACCTCGTCCACATGACCTGAAGATTCCTTTTATAACTTATCCACAATTCCAGATGGCAGACATCTTTACAATTGCTATGGTCATATTCCACATGAAATATTCACTGTTGCTGTAAGCTGATTATCTGTATGACTTGGGGCCCTGCGATAGTTTCCAGGTGTTGAGGTAGCCACACCTACCCACGCTGAATCTGTTCTCAAACACTAACACTGTCACTCAGAGATACGAGAAGGACTCTGACTGATGGAAGGTTTTAGCAGTAAAAAAAAAAAAGCACAGCTGTATATTCTGGTCCATCACTAAGATGTTAATAAAGCCTACATTCATTTTTATATAAGACGTAGCATTGATAGGAAAACCAAAGAAATGTAAATTACAATTTTTCGAAACCACACTTAACTGAATGAGTAGCGTGAACACAAACAAATTCAGAACAAGTTTCATAAACATCTATGAAGACCATCACAAATGTCAAATATTTCCTTTCTTGTTAAACTCATCTGAATGTGGGATTTAATCAAAAATAGTCCTCTCAATTGAGACCACAATAGAGTATAACACTCTTGGTGATCTTGATCATGGGTTATGTTATGTTGTGCGGATCTCATTTTAAAGCATAATTAAATATGAAACTACTAAACAGCTGAATTCCCAGTGTTTGTTTACAGATTCAGGGTCTTGCCTGTAAAGACACCATTTGTCAGAAGACACTTCAAATAAAAGCAGATGTTCGATTGGTTCTACATTTGATTCGAGGCTGCATACTAAAGACTTTCTTTTTATACATGTTATAGTTATGCAAACAAATAAAACAAACAACAAACCAAACTGTGTTTGGTTCTGGGTTTTAGAATGTCAATTTGTTTAGCTGTCAGACCTCCACAATTCAGGCTGTAAATCACTTAGTCACGAGAGAACTTAATCGGAGACAGGAATCATTGAGGGCAACTGAGAAAATTAGCCTGAACAAATTTAACCAGGCTTGCTTAAAGAGCACTCAGAGAAGCGTTCTCAGAAGGCAGTACATCCATGGAAAATGTAGCATCTCATTACGCTAAGCACAAACCTACAAATCAACATTTTCCAGAATTCACATGTATTCATGAGTCAACCTAACCCTTTGACAGCTAAACCACTCAAGACGAAATCTGTGCAGGATTACAGGTCAAATCAGAATGACAGATTGTCAGAAAGGCAAACATATGCTGTGATAGGGCCCAGGTCAACCACTGTTCCTCACAAGTTAATGTCTGTTCAAAGGTATTCTGAGGTAAACAGTCCATTGTGCAGTAAGCCATTTTAAGCAGTTTAAATGAGGACCTGAAGGCCCTCTTAGTATTCCCTCTATATTCAACTCCATTCAAGGTTCATGTGAAATGCTGGCAGGGAAAATCATGTTTTGTTAGGAATATTCAAGTCTTGCTGGCCCAGTTTGACTTGTCGCCGCTGCAGGCCTTTGTTAAAGACAGGGCTAATTCCTTCCCAGTTACAGTGACTCAGCCGGCTAATCCAAAACATGGATGACCAAGTGTTCTTGCCTTTGACTGCAAGCCAGGCAGGAGGGCCGACATCCGTAAGGGAGTAAGATGGACAAGCCCAGAGAAGCAGGAGTGAACAGGGAGGCCGCCTGCTCTGGCAGTCACATGGGAGGATCGCCTGCCAAGCTCTGTTCCAATCAGCAGAAAGGAAACCAAACCCTAAACCAAAAGCTCTCTGGCCATGTGACTCAGGGAAGTCTCATCAGTGATTGGTTGTGGAAGAGAGGCCTGCAGAGATTAACTGGAGGTCTGGTGGTGTAAGAAATAAACAGAACGTGCCACTATGCAGATGTTAAGAGTAGCTTTCTATGGATATCTTTATCCTTTGGCAAATGAGGCATCTGAAGGTTAGGGCTAGGGAAATAAAACCATGAGAATATTCACTTTATAAGCACTTATCAGCCACAGGAGACATTTTAAAGGAGTGTACACCAGATAATAACGACTTCTGCTGAGTTTGGGTCTGAAATGCTTTCAGTAAAATAATTAACAGATTAACAGATAATTAACAGACCTCTTAATTATTTCCCCTATGGCTAAACCAAAATAAACCTTGGAGGTGGTACACAGTACAAAGATGTTTTTATGAAGTTTTCTGAAAGCTGAGATCATCAATGCTCTCTTGCCAAAGAAAATCAGCATCAACTAAAAAGGATATACTAGTCTGCATGATGCTAAAACGGTTAAACCAGAAAATCATAACATAACATATAACGAGAGGCACCAATGAGAAAGGCTTGATCCTTGTATGGAAATCATGGTGACTGTAATTTACCCATGAACAACGCACACAAATGTTTAGTAACTACTGTTTGTTGGGGGTAGGTCAGAACAGGACATCAGATTATATCCACACTTATACACCCTAGAGAAGATAATGATGTAAGTGTACATAGATTTAAACTGATCATCTCAGGTTAAACCTTTGTCTTACATGAATTAGAGTGCTTTGTGAGATGAAGTCGACCTGCATTACAATAGCTATACGCAATTATAACATATAGGATTTAATGCAAATATTCTGTACTAATCAAATTTAAAGGTTTAACCAGACCATTAAGGCCAAGGACTTTGTATTCTAAACGTTACCCTGAAATATATTGATAACTCTTTCAAGGTTTAACAAAAAAACAATTCGTCCATCGAACATATCTCGAATGTCAAAATACGTAGACAAGATACGCAGACACTGTCAAAATATGCAGACAAGACGAGGTCACCTGGGGGAGGAGCCAAACTGGCCTGGGCTTCATTCTGATCATGTGCACTGAGAAAACTGAACACCAAAAAACCTATGACTGCTCCAAAACCCTATCACCTCCGACATGAACCTTAAATAAATAAAAAAAACGCCTTAAATGAATTTGTCATATTAAGTGCAAATAAATGATTAACTGCACTGGGTACATTCTAAAGAAGAGAATACCTTTTGCAGAGAATGGGACAATATGACAGATAACATCATGCATTTTTTGGCACGAAGAAGCCTGGAAGTGGAAAACATCTAATCTTGCCCGACTTCTGCACCGAATGTCTAACGATTCGCACTCCACATGCAGACCGTGTTTGCAGCGACCATCAGCCTTAGTGGGGAGTGGAGGCTTTTCCTGCCTGGCTTGGGAAACTGCCTCTGGGGCAGCGGTGCTTGGCAGCCAAGCCAGACATAGGATTTGGGGTTCCAGAGCCAGAGCTCTTCAGTGTGGACTGTGGCTGCAGTGTATGTCCAGGCACTGGAGCCTGGTAGCGGGTGTTTGGGGGATTTGTAGAGGGAGGTAACCCAGGCTGAACCCAAAGTGCCAGGTCATTAAAAAGCTGGTCTGGAGCCTGGTGGCCCCAAAAAGTGAGAGTCAAAAGGGAAAATCAAAAGGAAAATGCTGGCCTCCGCAGACATTGGAGCAGGGCGGTTTATATTAGTGGTCGACCGATTAAATCGGTGGACCGATTACATGCTATTTAGAAATAATCAGCATCAGCTAAAAGTTTTCCAGGCGTTGGAATTTTTTAACAAAGTTTTGTTAAAATTGATTTTTACATTTTGACTCCTTTTTTTCTTTAAAGTAAGAGCACTACAAACTGAGTGCTGATCTACTTATGCAGTGAAAATGCAGACAGCAATAACAATAATGTTAAATAAATGTTCATTCAGCAATTTTGCATCTCATTTGTTATTTCTATTAAATTGTTGAATTTATAAAATGCAAAAAACAATCAGCATAATGCATAAATATATCTCTCTAAAAATCGGCATCCGCAATTGAAAAACCTGCATCAGTGAACCACAAGTTTTTATCTTGAGAAGAGCCTAGATCAAACTTCTAAGTGGAGAACAACATGCAGCGTTCAGTTGTGTCCACTGTAACACTAAGAGTTCATCTAAAAATAGAGATCTGCAGCAAGTCATGCTTTGACTTTTCTCATGGTTCTTTTTACCTACACCATTACCCCACCTAACTGGAAACAGCATGGTTGGATACTGTGGGTGTGTGTTATTGGAGAGCAGGTTGCAGTGAGGAGGGGGCAACTGAGGGGTAGCTGAAACCTACAAAATCTCCGAATGTTACAGTCTAAAAATATAAACGTAACCTCACTGCTGCTTCAACTTCAACACCTGCATAACTTGTGGTTTAGCTGTGTAAAATGGATTAGCATCGCATTTAGTATTCAGAAACAGGTGTCTGCGTGGTCTCTGCTCAGTGGAATTGGGTTAGAAATCATGAATTTGAATTAGGAATCACTCATATACACTGTCTATGTGTTTTCTCTGCATCTAGAATAATAAACTTCATTCCAGACTTGAAAGGACCTTCACTGGAACGTGAACTTGGAAAGCACAGAATCGGCCTGCGTTTCTAGACAGCCAATAATGCTTAAATCACCAGGCAAGGTGAGATGCTCTCAAGGTGTAAATACCACATGTGACTAAGGGGGTTGGGGGTGGTACTCTCAAAATACCAAAATATGCCACGAAACCTGATCTCAGGAAAAAGATTACTGAGTTCTGTTATGCAAACACTTTGTGTAATGTTACACCCTTCAAGACCTACATATCACCAGCTCACAAAGAAAAGGAAAACAACTTTAAATGTGTTTAATTCTGTATTTTGCAGTATGAGTGGGGTTATAAAGAATATCAAGGGATGTTTGTTATTTCAGAAATTCTGGAGGATGTAAAGTCATGGCAATGATTAGTCTTGAGTCCCGTCATCAAAGAGTTTGTAAGAAATCCAAGAAAAATCCTGAACTTTTCTTTTACTTCCTCTGATTTTACTGGGGTATTGCTGGAAACGCGGGGCCTCTAAAGCAGGACACCACAAAGTCTCTTGGATTAGTCCCTTTCCATTCATAACTGTCCTCAGTGTTACAACTCACTAATTCATCATTCATCACACTGCGCAGGTGCTCTTCAGACCTTTATTAAATGATAACTATTAGCTACATAATTCAGTGATGTCATGTCCAAGCTCAGGGACTCCTCAGTTCTACCTTTCTTGTCAGAATCTCAGTTATACCATAAAATCAGCAGACTAGACGATCCATGAGCCCTCAGCTAAAAATCCAGTGTAAATGTGGTCGAAGCTGTCAGCTCAGGACAGTCATTACGTTCCAAATTGCAGAAATGATTGAAAACTAATTATTCCTAGAAGACAATCTGGCCTTAATTTAAAATGAAGAATGAATTGTTTTTGAAAATACGCTTTCCGTACCAAATACCACATGGAATTTATTGGCATGGCAACTCCAGCAGTGTCTCAAAGTGGGTGTTATGGCAACAGGCTGAATGGAATATGTAATGGCCCACTGGTATCTTTCAACATATGCTTGCTGCAAAGGTAAGTTAAATTGTGAATTATATGTGATTGTCAACATTTATTTTTCTATGGCTCAAGATGAGGACATGCTCTGTGTAGTATTTACTTAACAACAGGATTATTGCCTTTAGAAATGTAAATTCAGCTTATCTTTGCAGATATAAAGGTCTTTAGCACGCACAGGGTTGCATGTACATTGCATGAAAATGTGTTTTGCACAGGATGTTGTATACAAACACAACTATGGCTTGTGAAACTCACCCCTCTGAACTTCCAGCTCTCCATCGATGTGAAGAAAGAGAAGGAGCTTTTTCTGCAGCGTTGGCCTAAAGACACAAACACAAAATGGAGGTCAAACAGCCGTTGAGACGTGGCTTGAATCACATTCTCTACAGAACCAGTGACTGAACTCTCCCGTTCATGTGACTGAGGCATGTTAACCTCAGGAAACCACTCACACTCTTGCAGTTTGTGTCTTTGAATCATGGCTAATGCGCAAAGATCCTACTGTCTTCAGGGTTTAAGTGCACGCAGGCCACATCAAAAGCTTTCGAGAATGTTCAGTGTGTTTACACCAGTCGGGGCTTCATGCCAGTATAAATGAAAGCACAGTCAGGATGAAATCACGGTGCATGCGTTGATGTCAGAGGGTGGAGCTGCACCCCGGGACAGAGGACGTATGGCACATGTTTTAAGGCCTCCAACTAAAATGGCACCAACATGAGCTGTGGGTCAAATTGAAATGTTCTGTATTATAATGTAAACACACTAGACAAGTTCTGTTTTGGTCAGTCATTCTTAGGTCATGTGACTAAAGACAAAAGTTTATCATATTGCCTAAATTGTATTGTATTGTATAAATTACACGAAAATGCTTGGTTTGCAGTCCAGGTCAGAATGTGTTCTAATCAGTTAAACAGCTTAGGCCAAACAGCACTGTACAGTACTTCTGTGAAGGCATGATCTTTTTGAACCACTTTTTGACCTTGATTAGCACTGAATTACCTTGATTATGACTGACTGTGTCACTTGCTGTTGGTGGGTGAGAAGCTCTGCTTCTCACAGCCAACAAAGAACAGATGAAAGGAACATCTGAAAGTCTATTTTCCAGAACATGGCTATTTTCTTCACTGTAATCCTTCTCTTGCTTTTAGAACCATGGGACACGGGCGCTATGACAACATATATAATCATGCCCACATTATTCTAAACCACCTGCTTTACTTGTGCTGGTATTACTAGAGTTCAAACAACTCTAGTCTGGAACAGAACACAGCAGGGCAGAGTCAGGGACCCCCATCAGAAACTCACCACGTGTTTTTCCCTCCATGCTGACAAAAAAGCCAAACAGTAATGAACCATAAGCTATAAATACTAGTGGCCCCCACTTGGCTGTACATGCAAGTTTGTTTTAAACACTGTCTCACTCTCCGTTTCATGATTTTTACCCGGATGGGTGGTCATTAGTTTAGTTTTCCGCCATGTTCAATTTCATTCAGTGTAACAGGCTCAAAGACTTTAATCTTCTAAAACACAGACTCTTAGGCCTGCTAAGCAAGGCGGGAGCTTTTGTTTGAAGTTCCCATTCTGTAAGCACCACCCCCTGCTGGAGCGCCGTTGTCCTGTTTATCAGCTCGAGGAAGCCTCCTGCCGAGAGAGAACTTGTTATCCTTCTGCCTGGCAGATCTGGGTGTTCTGTGATTCCTTAACCGTTCATGCCCTTTATCCCGTTTACTTGAGTGACAAAGCCTGTGAACTTCATCCTGCAGCCGCCCCCCCCCCCACCCCCACACACACAATCATACACACAAACACACGCACACACACCCCTGTTACATCAAACAGAGAAACTAATCCATGGGTTCAACATTCTCTGCATAGATTCACAACAACAGATGTTTTGCTAGATTTTCATTTCTTTCACCAGGTTATTTAGGGCGGGAGGGGTGGATGGCAGAAGACATTTCAGTATCAAAGCTTCCATAAATATTCATCTTTCTACTTTTTTCCATGAAGGCCATCATTTCTGCAAAAGCACTGATGTTGATGTAGATGTTGGGCACAAAGACATTAACGTTTTTACCAATATTCTTTGAACGAATTACTCTATTAATCCCCCCCCCCCCCCACTTAACTGGTTTGCACCACCAAACATCTTATTAAAATCATCACTTTTTTTAGACCACCACTGCTCAGCCCTAGACCACACCCAGTCCTCAGAGATTCTTCCACCACTCTCACAACCATCCAGAGTGGGAGGAGCTTAACTAACAAGATAAAGCAGGTATATTAGAACTATGCTGTGCGCTGAACAACTATTACAGCTATTACAGAGAGTCCCCAGCCACTAACAGACCCTGACATACTGCTGGGCCTTTAAATAGGGGCAAATCAAGGTCCTCGTTTTTCTTCACTGTCTGTGAGATTTGTAGCAATCCGTTATCTCTCAGACACCCCGTCTTCCCCCCTGGGTCTGATGAAGCCCTCTTTTTACGCTTTATCTGCAGGGTGCTTTCTAACCACGACCTTTAAAAGACCAGGATGTGTAGCACTGGCTTGATAAGCTGCCACTGACCAGAGACAAGCAACTACTGGGATATTTGATAAATCACATCCTTACATAGATAGTCTCAGGTATGCACACACACCCATATGTGTGAACACACCTACACACACACACACACACATGGAGGGCTTGATTACTGGGAGGGTGCTCTGATGATCTTCACAAAACCTAGAAAACCGATCACCTTTGTTTATCGTCTCTGTAAACACGAATCATGAAAGAAACAAAACAGCAAAGAAGTGTGAACCAAACGTAAACAGCTGTAATGAAAGCAGCCACAGAGACCAGGCCTCCAGAGACCGGGGATGCAGGAACCAACCATACATGGAGTGATACACCCACTCCGAAGTCTCCATGACTCAGACCCCTCAGGAGTGAACGCCACTCTGTGCACTTGCAGTGTACACTAAATGCTGTCATACCCACTTACCTTTGTGCACTAGGGCTTTTATTCCATCATGTTATTTGGTCGAGGCACTGTATAATCAACTTACAAATGTGGGTGGTTAATGTATGATTTCACCCACTCTGCCAGAACACTGATATGTTTGTTTGTTCAAGGGGGCAGGCAAAAGATATACAAATGTGTTTCAAAAGAATTTCCATATTCATCACACCACAAGGGGGTTTTCAGAGACAATGATGGTAAAATATCAGAGATTAAAGTTGTTTTAGGTTTATTTGTTGGAAAACATCATTATCATTATTTATATAGAGAAATGGACACAAAAGATTGTTTATCTTATGTTGTTGTCTAACAGTGGTGTGCCTACAGTGCCAATGAGTTTTTCTAACTCTTTATTTAGTAAGAATTGTATGCATATTTACAGGACAGAACACATAAAAGACAGACATCAAATGGTACCATATTAGAAAAGTTTCATTTTTACACCTCTCCTAAAGACCAAAAAACTCATTATATCTGGTACTGATAGTCTCTCATTATAAAAACTACCCATTAGAAAGCTTGAAGTCTTCCACACAAAACCATCAAATCGCCAGGTACGTCAGTACAGTACCGCCACAACAACATGCGTTAGCTGGGGTGCATGAAACGCTGATTTATGATCTCCAAGCCAAAATGCTTTAGAATTACAAAGAACGCAATTGAAAAAGCACTGTGCGAAGTGCAGAAAGACCAGAAACCCATAAACGTCAATGTGCTCCTCTATTTCTGCTAGATCAAATACTAAACAATGACTCTGAACTGCTAACCACAAGACCAACAGAGCCCGATTTATTGTTTCACTTAATCATATGTGCTTTTGTTCCCCACTGTAAAGCAAATTTACGCATCAGCAGAACTGTGGGCTTTGCCTAACAAAACATAACACCACTACACAGCACCCATTACCCACACAAATATAAAGTACTGCCCTAAATTTCAGCAGTGAGGCTCTCTTAAAAACTAGTATCAGAGACATTATCTGTATCTCAGAACCAGACCAAAGCACTCAACCCCCACTAAACTAAATCAATACCACATAATTATTCAGTGCCAGGCTTGCATGAGAGAGAGCGAGCGCGCGCGTGCGTGTGTGCGCGGACGTTTTATTTGCGGGCGCGAGAAGCCAGCGGAGATTAGGAGAGCGGTCCTTTAATTATGCGTTCGACTCAGACGAAAGCCCTGTACCGTGAGCGCGCGCTAAACGCTGCCACATGTGAAACCGGCACATAGGAGATCAGAGTCGTTCAGCAGTGACCCAGCATAACTGCCTGGTACTGAAAATTGGGTCATTCGATACGTCTCTGGCAGAGGGCATCGATATGATTGTTGTCTCTGGTATCTACCAAGGCCAGAGATGCACGGTTTGATCACTTGACTACACCATAAAGCCTTACAGCAAAAAGCCTTATACTCGATGTATGTCAGCATGAATTTTGGCTTTATTTATGAATCATATGGCTATTTGTCACTGCACTGATAAATAATAGTTCGAAAAGTTGTTAACCGTCTATACCGACACTACACATGCAGGAATAACCCTGGTAATTTCATTTCTCTGTGAATCATACTATCAGAACCATATTCTTTGTCTCAATAATTGTCCGTTTAAAAGTCAGCGAAGATTTTATTAAACACGTATTTGAATCTAATGGTCAGAAAACTATAAGCCATCGGACAGTACGATGTTTTTCTCAGTGCAAAGCACAAGAGAAGAGCTTAAAGCTGTTTCCTAACCTATGTTCTTACCTGGAAAGGAAACACGTGCACACCTGTTTCTCTACACCTTTTCTCCCCAAGCTAACAGATGTTGCTATGACAACAATTAAAAAAACAAAAGGATCCTCCCTTTTGTTCTCTTTCAAAAGCTGACGGTCAAAGGATAATGAACAACACAGACATGTTAAAGGGAACTAAGATAAAGAGAGTCCCACATTACCTCACGGCGTTACCCATAGCACACCTGTGGTGGTGCGAGACACTCCACATAGCTGCGGCTCATCTCATTTCACGTAATTTTATTTCTTCATATTTCATTTCACTTGGCCTCTTAAGGGGTTCTTTCGCCGTTTTCTTTTAATTTAAGCTATTAAGTAATTTTTAAAAAATAAATTCTAAATAAATGTTCATTTTCATGCATGCATATTCAATACACTATAAAATTTATGTCTTTATTTGTACTTTTAGCTTACAATAAGTTGCCTTTTTAATAATAATACATTTAGTTAACAAAAACTACATTTCATCTGTTCTGGCTCTATGGACTACAGTGATCTAGGTCTCCATCTAGTGGCACAGACCATGTACTGCAATAAATTAATACTCATGTTAAAAACACATAAAGTCACAGATGAATCATGGAAAACTTTCTATCTAGTCCTACTTCCTTGGGTAGAATAGCTCAGAGACCACTTAACACAGTCAAAACTCACAGCCAACAGCTGGACTTTAGGGGTTCTTTACATCAGACCATGCTTTAATTAACACTCCATCAGACACGCCAGACCATGCTTTAACTAACACCCCATCAGACCCCAATCACTGCACGTCTGTTCCGAAGCCCCTCGATCTTGTGTTTCAGTTCGAGAGCAACACCCCCTCCCCCACACACTCCCCTCTCAGAGCGGATGACATTAGGGGGTATCGAGTGTCTGGATGTGGTGGCGCTGAGGGAAGCCGTCTGTCTGAATGCAAGGGCCGGGTCGACCCAGGCGTCCACACCTGCTCGGAGCATCAGCTGGAGTCCTGCAGTGGATCTGCTCCAGCTCAGACAGACTGACATGGCAGGAACCTCAGATGAAAGGCTTGCCGAGCGGAAGCAGAGTGGTGATGAACCGCTGCCTGGATCATGGGATGGTCGGGCCTTTCATGCGCTCCGCTTTGATTTTAGATTTTATTCTTTTTGTACTTCACCATTTTTTTCCTTCTGTGAAGCACACGTTGCTTGAAGTCAAGTGATGATGACTTGGCTGTGTGTGTGTGTGTGTGTGTGTGTGTAAGGAAGAAGCACAGCATTTAGAAGATTCCACAGCACTTTTATAACTCATTATCTTTATAAAAGGCTCTTTCTCTTTGTGAGCTTGTCAACTGCTTGTGTTTTTTGTAGACAGCAACTGCATCTGAAAGCATTTGTCAGCAGAATCACGAGTGCCAGCATTTCATTTCATTTGTTGTGCCTGTAGATAAAAGTTATTTTAGGCTTCCATTTCTATAGCATGAAGGTAAGAGAGGTGTGTGAGAATAATTGTTTTTGCTCATTGTGTGTGTGTGTGTGTGTGTGTGTGTGTGTGTGTGTGTGTGTTTGTGCATGTATTACTCAGTGGCAGACCCCCCCAATCCCAGTCTTATGGGGCATACTGCTCACTGTTTCCAACTACATCAATGTTCCACTGAACAGAAAAGGAAGCCAGCGGACACACACCCACCCACCCAC
>JAOXYF010000019.1:10220694-10232927 GCA_028565775.1 Sternarchorhynchus goeldii
CCCACACACACACACACACACACACACACACACACACACACACACACACACACGACTGGTCTGAACACTATTCCATAGATTTTGACCCACCAACACTCTGGTGATATAAAACTAGCCATGACATCACTGCACCATGACACTGACACCCCACCCCACAAGCTCAGCACATGTGAAATCGTCTATCCACAATATGGTCAAAATATCATATTCTGATTATATATCTGTACAGTATAATTGCATACACTTCTGGATTTTCCAGAATACATAGATAAAAGCACCTACTGAACAATTAGTTTACTGGAAACATTTGCGTCAACTCACAGTGCGCAATGAAAAATTTATCATTCGTATTTGCATATTCTCATTTGCATACTACATCCAATTTCTCTATCAGTATTGCAGAGGGTAAAGAGATAGCAATGATCATGCATGAAAAATTAAATGTGAACAATGAGATGCACATACATAATTATGAGCGAAAGATCAAAGCAGAAGAGAACATTAAGCCTATATAAACACTTGGTTTTGTGATGTTCTGGTTACAACCACAAACAGGGCAGCAGATATCAGCACTCCTCCAGTCACAGCTGCATTAGTGCAGTCTTTATCTGCATTAGTTCAGTCTCTATCAGTGTGGAGAACCTCACATCACTGCATCGGTGAACCTTCAGACCACAGTCTGAGCATCTGCTATGGCTCTCTCTGCGCTGACCTCAATGCGTACAGTATCACTCAAACACCAAACACAAAAAGGTATAACTTTCACACATTAAACACATTACAGGACTGCAAACTATATCAGGCGCTTATAAAGTTAATTGTTGACGAGACTTGATGACATTTGTGGAGATCAAATGCTAGATATCACGTGCAAATCTTACAAAGTAAAATAATTCAGCTAAACTTCTTTCTCAAAAGAAAAAAGTTGGACAAACCAATGTGTGTGTAGATGGATATATGTGCACCCACCCACCCACATAGTTACATTATAAGAAAGGTGAGGTAACCACAAACTTGATCCAATTTTGAGAAAAGTACAGTAAATACACATTATCACACCAACATGCTTGGAACGCATATAGAGATAACGATAAGCATAGCCAGCAACCGCTCTAACAGGTACAATATCACAGCAAGGTCAAGTGCTTTGGTCCAGACCTTTACATCAGGCATGATTTGTACCCCATACCTCATTGGGAAAAACATAGCCTGTTTCCAGAGATGTACCAATGTACTCTTCACCAATGTACTGGATCTTATCGGTTCTAAAGGGGAACAAGCCATTTATAGGATAGAACACATATAGCAGAAGCAAGACACCGGTAACAAGGAGAAAATGCACCTGTCCATTTGTGGCGGACATTTCTCATCACAGCTGAGAGAATGCACATGGTAGAGATTCCGCTTGGAACAGATGGAAAGGGGGGCCAGTGGAGAGAGAACACCACACACTCAGTCATCGAGGCCGACCTCACACAGCTGCAGGTCCAAATTTAGGGTAAAGGCACGTGTCATGAACGACACTGACAGAAAACGCCCCCTTGTCCAACGATAAAGGGTTAACACTTTTCCCTTTGTTTACTCTTTGGGTTCTAGATCTCCACAAGCTGGATATCACACTGTTGGCTAGTAAAGGACCCAATACGGAAACAAAGCATTAACATAAATACATTATTGATGATGTAAAGACTGGATTTGCACTTACATGACCCAGGCTGGCAAAAAAAAAAAACAGTTGCTTCAATCCGACGCTGAAATTCAGCAGCATTTCTCAGAAACGTGCTGATAAAATAGTGTGAACCTACTTCTTCAGACCTGCGATACACTCAAAGCATAGGTCATGAAGATATATGTGAAAAAATTATGTTGGAGTATTGCTTACACAGTACTAAGCAGGGACCAGAAGGTATTTTCCTCCTACGAACCGCATGACAAGTTTCATCTGGTCTCCAGAAACTTACCCCTCATCTCTAAAAACAGGCCCAGATTCACTCCACACATGAACCGCCTGTCCACAGCTCAGCTGCACGTTTGTTGAGGGACGGGCTTGCTTGTACTTTCTTATGGGAACTTTCCCTATACATCTCTGAGAAGCTTTTGCTTTTACACCCTTGTAAATTTGGTAATGAAAGCATGTTCTGCTTCAATATCATATGCTAGGAACCAAAGTTACATTGTGTAAGAACTATGAGGAGTTAAATGGCATTGCTGATACCCATGTTTGAAAATTAGCTTTTGGAAAAAAGGGAGTTTTTGTTCATCGATTTTGAGGAATCTTGTTTTCTGTCAGCATTTTGCGACTGTTTCTCTTCTCAAAAAAGGAGACTCTGGAATCCACCAGTGGTTGTTTGCTGGAACTTTCATTTTCATGACGTCCCCTGCATATTTCAGAAGGGTCACCCAAAATTACTTAGACAGACAGGCAGACAAAATAAAATTAGGAATGTTATAATGTTTAATCTGTCAATCATCTGTCAAAAACAAACATCTGGAACAAGTCAGAGAATGTCAGTATTTCAGCAAATTATCAACTTTTCAAATAAACGTACAAACTCTGGCACAGTTTTATAGCGTGTATGTGTGAAAAAGATCACAAAAGCTTACTGTAGGCCAGCAATCTTCTGGTCACAAAGTTTCCAGAAGACTCAAATAATCTGGTCCTTGTGATCAAGTTATGCATTGCAATGGCCTGAGTGATCCATAGAGGAAACAGGAAACACACGAACACTGAAACATGGTGGATAAACTGATAAGCCAACTGTGAATTTTCCTGTCCAGGTCTGCCAGTATCTCAACACATAAAGCCATAAAGCTGACATAACACCAACCAATGGATCCATTATCAAATCAACACAAATATATGCCAAACTGCCTTTCAGACTGAAACTTTTGTGATGCAATTATCTGCCAACACCGAACTGATATCAACGCTATCGGGCCTAGGAAAGAGAAGGAGGCACAGTCATGTGCAGAAACTTCTGGACGGGAGCCTGACAGGGCCATGCTGAGAAACTCATGCTGATCCCATTGTGGAACTGTGGGGGATGGGGGGGGGGTGTGAGATCCAGGTCGTACACGTCAGCCATGCAGCTCCCAGGTCATGGATAGGAAAAAGAATCAACAAAGACAGGCGCTGGGTATGGATGAATGCATGGATGATGCCATGGAGCAATCTGACACTCCCTCTTCCTACCCTGGTGTCACCTTTGCTTGGCTTGAAAAGCCAAAAAAAAGAAAAAAAAATCTAGCATGTCAGTTTGGCCTCACCGGTCAGATCCTCACGTACACTGATGCCTTGTTGCAATGCAGACAAACAGGAAGGGCTGCAACACCTGCTGATAAAGTGCCCCAGATCACTAAACTGTCCTCCAGGCTTACGAGCTCATATCTCCTGACATGGGTTTGCCTTCTGAACTCAAGCAGGGCACAGAGACATCTGCCGTTAGTATCTAAATAGAAAGGACTGTACTTTTATGTCATATCTGTGGCCACAGCTGTCATGCAAAGCTGTCCCTGGTGTGGGCTAATCACAGAGAACGCATGAAAAATTTCTTGCAAGGTCAAGAAACCAGAGCCACCGCCTCAAAGCTTACAATTAGTGCTTTGAACGATTTTGGTGGAACATCGGAGGTCTCGACTTCTCTGGACAGTGATTCCGCCTGAATAATGGAACTCTGCAGAGAACTGGCAGGTCACAAGGGGTTGCTATGTTTGCTATTGTAAAGACCAACACAGAAAGGCCAAATGACTGACCAGCACTGTAAGGGCATAAGGACAACAGTGTCTCACTCCATAAGAGGAGATCTGAGATGATGTACCTTAAGATAATATGAATCTAAGTTTATGTTCTGTAGGATGTATACTCTCAACATTTTTTATGTTTTTGAGAGGACCATGGTATTGTGCTTTTACTGCTGGCTGTTTTTGGCTCATTTGGGTTTAAGGACTAACATTCTGTCACATGACAAAATGTCACAGGTTTGTAAAAAATAAAATGGAAAGAAAAGACACCAAAGTGTAAAATGCACAAGTGTGTGTTAAACATTAAAGGACACTTTAATTCATTCTGACCACTCAATAAGGCCCAACTTGTTAAGACCCACATATCAGGAGCATGTTTTCTGTAATCAGACAAAAAAAATACCTTTGTACTTCAAAAGATAATCTACAAGGAATGTCCCATTTGAAATGTGTTCTAGTCGTTTCAGTAAAACTGTCGATAAAAAAAAAAGACATGCTTGGGGCTGAATTAATTTTTATTCGTAATCAGTGTTTTATTTCCGCCACGAACGAGTCATTTTCTGACATTACGGTTGTGTTCGGTATATTATTAGTAGTATTTTCAAAAATAAATAAATAGTTTTGTTCTTACCTGGACAATTCATTACTTCCAACACTCCTTTGCATGGAACCAAGAATGTTTTCAATTCAGACAGAAAAATTAGATTATCCGATTCAATTCTCCATCAGCGATAAACCCTCAAGATGTTCCTATAGCCAGACTCTCTACCGAATGACTCATTAATTAAAGGTCTTACAAAGTCCGACAAATCTACGCCACGCGTCTGTAAATTTACGTTCTTCATATAAATATAAGACATCAATACGGTTGTTAGCTTGGCACTTGCCTTAAACTTGTATATATTTTCATTTTAGAAAGGTCGTTTTTGTTCATTTCTTTTCCTCAGAGTTGACATACAAGTGCACGCCTCAGTTCAGTTTCCACCAAGGACAGTGTCAAAGTTCCAAGCCCCGCCCCTGTAGTTGTAGGCGTTTGCAGAAGGTGATCATGGTCTCCTATAACCAACGTTGAACGACAGTGAAATTAAGCGCACTGAGTTTATCTACAAACTCACGAAATGTTAAACTGCAATAGAACTACGTTAACAAATGGGTATGTACTGTTGGCAAACAAGTTATATGTTTCTACTTAGTTTTAATGCGAAATAGCCCTTGTGCGTTATACGTTGTTCGCACTTCTCAGATTCTGTTTCCTTATTAAATATTCCATCTGACTTTATTGGCTCTACTGAACTGATGGCAAGGTTTGCTTGTATGGAGGGTTATGGGGAGTGCAAATTAAATAGCTAATTAATTAGATAATTAAATATGGCGATGTGACAAACAATACATAAAAATCATAATATAGTGAGTGATAACGTAATATATATGTAGTATATAATGTGTATAACGTAGTAATATAACGTGCAATCTTTATTTATTTACTTTTTCACTGACGCTACAGACTGGCCCGTAATATGCCTTGAAATTCAATGTGTCATTTTCAACGTCAACATATATCAAGTTGTGGTTGGTTGAGTATATTGGAAAGACCCTCCTTTAGCAGCTGCAGCTTAGAACAATCGAGCACAGAGCCTTATAACGATGGCAGGCTGGAGAAGTTGCTCACAGAAGAGGCTAGACTTATACATGTGCTAAATACATACACTGGAGATCAAAATTAGAGAACAATGTATGAATACTTGATCTTTTCAGAAATAATGTAATCAACATTGATCAACATTTGAAGGATTTTTTTGTAAGAGGTACACCATGCCTCAAAAATACATAGGTACACAAAGGTACCAAAAAAGGTACACCCAAAGTATATCAACATGAAAGCTTTATCTTGGAAAAACATGACATAATTAGAGAACAGCAATGATTACAACTAAATTTTCTGAAGGTTACAACAGTCAATAATCAGCAGGAAATATACAGGCCTTTGCTTTGAATGACTTCAGCACATCTGTGGCCACAGGACATCACTAGTCTCTCACACCACGCTGGTATGATTTTAGTCCACTCTTCTTCCAGTCTCTTTTACAGTTCTGTGACTGTTGTGGGTTTCTTGGCCAATCCTTGGTCACCAAGGATTTTCCAGAGGTTTTCTATTGTGTTTAGATCAGGACTCTGGGCTGGCCATTTCATTGTTTCAATGTTTTCAGTTTCAAGGAACTGCTTTACCCATTTTGCTGTGTGACAGGGGGCACTGTCCTGCATGAAAATTGCTGGCTGATTGCGTGATGAACGCAAGGAAGGAACCACGTTGTTGAAGGTTCTGATACACACTTGCATTCACTCTTCCATGTAGCTGTATGAGAGGTTCAACTCCTTCTGCTGAAAACATTCCCCAAACCATGACACTTCCTCCTAAACCTTTCACTGACTTCTTTACACACGTTATTATGCTATGATTTAGAATGTATACAATTTAGCAATTAAGATTAAAATATTCCTATTTCACTCCTGTTAGGATAATTTCACATAGGACTACACAATGACCAAGACATTTAAAAAAAATTTGTTCTCAAATTTTGATCTCCAGTGTACATTGCGTGAGGCTGCACCTGTAACGTCAGATACGCATATGAGACAAACATCTAATTTTTTCCACCCTAAAACTCTAACGTTCCATTGCATAACTCAGTTTCTGCTGTCTCGATTTACGCTTTACAGAGTTAGAGTGATTAATTTTGTAGAACTTTGCTCTCGTGCAGCAATACTGAGTTACGTATGAATAGTAATGTGAAAACCATCAGTCAATCGTAAGACCACACTCCGTCCTCCTATTTGGGTGAAAGTGACCATTTTAATTTCAAGGCTATTTCCTGTTCCTGGGTGCGGTAATTATAATGTGTGTGAACATCAAATAACTTAATGGCACATTTAATTTCATTTTACTTTATTACCACTGTTCTTTGTAGTGGAAACCAAAATGACCACAAAATCAACAGGATTGCATGTAACGGTCGGTAAAATACGGTATCTCTGCTGCCATACAGTGGACGCAACTGAAAATACAAGTATCGTCAATTACTAATCCACTGGCTCTTCCCTTCAAGTGCTGTAAAAGCTCATAGCTTTATTTAATCGTGTATGTGTTAACCTTCAGCATGTCTTCTGTTTATGGAGCATTTTAATAACCATAATGACCATATGTGACCAGTACTAATAAACATTTGAGCTTTATTAACATGTATTTCCTACATTAGAGTACTATAAAACAGTACAATGTTCATATATAATGTAGAAATCACTTCTAATATTCTAAGAAGAACTGTACAAAAAACAAAGTAGATTTTCAGCAACTTGACAAAACTGTAAATTCAAATCTCTAAAGTGTTTGCTGCTCTTCACTTTGTTGATAGCAAAATATTTGCATAATCAAATTCATTTATTGTATCCTTGGCTCTGACATTCAAACCACATCACCAAAATTATGTATTAAAAACACAATGCTCTTAACAGGAGTATTCATCCAAAACAGTTATTATACACAAAATCACCAGTGGCTAAAACAGCATTTTTGTACAATAGTTGAATGTGCTTTGCTGTTGTGTCATGCCAGAACTTGTTCAAATGTCTTTGTAACTTGGGGTCCAACTTTGATAAAGGTTAATACAAATCAATAAATAAAACTCAACCATTTAAAAAAGCTTACCGATTTACACATTCAAAATATGGTTCACACCACATTTTCCTGGTACCGTAAACCAACATACACCACAACATGAAAGTCTGAATGAGATTTCATGAAGGGGTAAACAGTAATTGGTCATTTTATAGACTTGATGAATAAAACCGTTTTATGCTAAACTGTCTCATTGCTTTAGTGCTAACACTACAGAAGAAGGATGTACACAAAAAATGCACAGTCACTTTGGTTAAATAGCATGCTTTTGCCACATACTGTGCACCTGCTTTCGTTAGCAGTCCCATTATCCAGTAAAATTCATCACTGGCTCAGTGAAAGTCTGCAGATTTTCTCACACAAGAAACCATGGGATTCTCCACTTCTGATTCCACAGAGCCTGTTCACTTGAGTCACGTGAAAATGAAGGCAGTAAAGTGGCAATGCATATCCAGGTAGCGGTCGCTAGGGGGCTCCTGGTGCTGCGAGCGCCTCGCCCTGCTCCAGGTTGTGATGAAGCTCTGCCTTGCAGATAGTGGAGATGGTGCAATGCAGCGAGCTGACAGCAGGGGGCTCCTCATCACCTGAAAACATAAACGGTGACTTGGTGAACTCCGGACGGTATGCGTTTTTTTTTTTTCTTTCAATTTAGTCGCAAATGTAGATGAAACACAGAAAAGACCTCACAAAGGTTTCAGTTGTATGTAATATGGTTGGCTTAGTTTATTCAAATTCAAACAGTGCATATATCTAGTTGGAGCAGAATGCTCCATGCAGGTGTTCATCTGGCTGAAGCAAGAAAACAAAAGTGCCACAACCACTCAAGATCTACTAAACAGCCCTCAGTCCAGTATTAACTGAACTGCTCCAAACCTCCCATACTGCAGAAGGTGTTTGTGCTAAGCGAGTTCTCACCTAGTCCAGAGGACGAAGAGATGCTGTCGGTTAAAGACGAGGAGTCTGCCTGGTCTGGGGAAAGCCCCTCCATCAGGGGGATGGAGACCTCTGAGGAGGGCACAGAGGAGTCGTAGATACCCGAGTCTCTGGGCATTTCTGGGGGACTGGCAGAGCCATCAGCCTGACACACAGGTCTTGGCGAAGCCCTCGCCTCCTGGCTCGAGGTCGCTGCCGAACTCTCCCCTGTTTCGCCAGAGAGTGAGAAGACTCCATGCTGCGACGCCGCGGACGGAACGTGGACGCCATTCCTAACCCCCCGCTCGGCGTCGCTGGGCCGCTTCAACACCACCTCGTTGAGCGCCAGGCCCGAGTCGCGCCTACGACCAGAGGGCGGAGCCTGTACCGGCGGAGGGGGCGGCGGCATCAGCTGCCGCTCAAACCAGTCGGGCTCCTGGGCGATGTGCTGGTGCATGTTGCAGATGGCCACGTAGAGCGAGCGACCGGACCGGCTGCGGAAGTAGTTGCGTTTGCTCACGCCAGCAGATGGAGGTTCGCGCTCGGTTGGGCCGGGCGGCCGCGAGTGGAGCCGCGTGAACAGCTGCGGCAGTTGGTCCATCAGCTTGAAGCGGGGAGCCAGGGCGAGCGATGTGGGCACGTCGCTCTCGCGCGAGTAATCAAAGTAGACGGCCATGAAGCGCGAGAGGTCGGCCGAGCCCTGCCGCGCCTCCCGCAGCTTCTCACTGATCAGGGCGGTTGCCACGACGAACAGATCCCTGCTGTTCCCGTCGGCCGCAGAAGGTTCCCTGTTCCTCTCCTTGGAGGTGGCCTTGCCTTTCCGATGCCTCTTCTCCACAAAGTATTTGAGGCCCTTGGAGCACACAGTGATGAGGAAGTGGGCCTCATCAATGTTCCGGCTCAGCCATGCCATCTGACCTTCCTTGCAAATCTCCAAATGCTCCCAAAGATCCAAAGCCACCTACAAACAACACACAACAGAACACATACTACATAAGTGAATACTGGAGATGCACCCCCCAGGACATGTACACCACCCCCATGAGTGCCAACTAGCAGTGGATTTTTTCCATTAGTGTTGATTTTTTTGGTAACACTTTAATCAGTTTAAACTGGTCTTGGAAAAGATGGCAGCGTACATCACAGCCGCAGAAGTCCTGCAGGAAGAAAGCGAAGCTCTGGATGACAGCAAGATGTTTGGGGCAGTCCTTCGTGGAGTAACAGATAAAGACCTTGGGCCGGGGCCAGGGCCTTTCCGTGTTCAGAGCAGTGGTGTGAACCGAAGATTCAGAGCTCTCTTCATCCAGGTGGGAGTAAATGTTTTCTGTGGAGAGATCAGAGGAGAGAGTTGAACCAGTTGAACCAGGCTCAGAGAAGATTTGTAGTAATCAGGAGGTGGGGGTGGGGTTATCATTACCATATGATGAAAGTTCACTTAGATCGACTATGAAAGCAAATTCAAATTTAACTTTATAGGAGTAAAATTCTTTATTTCAGGGGACCTGATCCCAAAGTGGCTGTGGACATCTTATGGTCTTTACCATAAGAAACCTGAACAGCAGTGTCACAATAACTGTGTATTTGGTGGTTTTGAAATATGCGTTAATATATGCGTTAATTATTTCAGCTTTGCGAGAACTGCTGCACGCAAACATTCACAAAGACCTTTCCTTTGTCCCTCGAAAGCAGAGCAACAGCAGAGTGACTACAAACGCTTAGATTTTGTGAGCCATTAGTCTCGTGCCAAGAGATTACAGAGCTCATCTTACAGGCACAGGACAAAAGCGAGGGAGAGGGGAGGGGCGGCGTAACAGGATCTGGACTAATGAGGGACGATGAAGGCGGGGCGGAGTCACACAGAGGTGGGAGGAGTCACGCAGAGGTGGGAGGAGTCACGCAGAGGTGGGAGGAGTCACGCACCTTGCTGTTTCTTGCGACACATGACGGTGAAGAGGGTGGCAAAGGCAGACAAGATGACCAGAGGGACAGTGATGGCCATGGCACGGATGGGTCCGGCCCAAGGGGAAAGCACTGAAAATGGAAAACAAACAACCACGCGGTGAGGCAGAGTGGCTGAAGGGGGCGCTGTTCTCACATTTCATCCACAGTTCCATCCACCTGACTGGGTAACCTGGGAAACCCCCAGCCTGGTGCTCTGTGCGCACTGAGGCCCCTCACCATGGCTCACATGGTACTGAGTCTGTCTCCTTGTGTTGTTGGCATCGTCGCGAAGCTACAGAATAAACACAACAAGAAAACGATTTTATTTTTGTCTCTCAGTGTTGCAGTCCAAACAGCAACACTTGAGGTAAAAGTTCTCCTGCCTCACACTGTAGTTACTGTGTCTAAATCCAAGTTCTGAATGGGGTTTCAGGGAGGACATATATAAATAATTAACAGACTTATAATTTCAAGTATAATTTGTTTAATTTGCAAATGCTGTAGGAGCATAGTATGAGTCATTTTTATGTTAAAGAAAATAACTGACTAAAGCCTGTTTACATAATGTACAACGGCTTCTACAAGTATAACTTTAACCTCACAAATACAGTTTACTGCCACAGATCAACATTTTCTTCCATCTGTGAGCTTATCTTGCAGTAACACATGTGAAAACATTCACCTCTATTGCATATGTTCCCGGAGTGACATCTTGCAGAACACATGTTGTTTTTGGACTACTGAGCTCCTGTGAAAAGCGAACACAGACATTTTAAACACTCCTCTAAAGCGAACACAGACATTTTAAACACTCCTCTAAAACTCGTCAGTAATAGAGCCCAAGGTGCACAGAAACTCATCTTTGTACATTATACTCGTCACTTCTGTGTTCACAGAGTTATTAATCACGTCAAATAAACCATCAAATATATGCAAACATTATAATGTGAGACAATTGTAGGTCACTGTTCAGAAATTAAGAGAAGATTGAAGTCAATCCACTGTAAATGTTTATCATGATTAAGCACAGTGGGTTGGGACACTGGAATCCCCCACCAGAGCCCCTGCACACCTCAAATTTCAAGCCATTATTGATACAACAATGCATGGTATGTTAAAGCAGACATGGAGTATAGCAGTGTAGAGTTCTGAAAGTGACACTGGTTCTGTTTTTTTTCACGGTTTGAAAGGAAGAATGTGGGAGAGTGTATTAGGTTGTGGTAATCAAACCTTGGTTACCATAACGTATGTGAACCAAACCTTGAATTCAAAGCCAAAACAATTCTAACTGGCCCAAAACAAAAGTGTGAACGTAAAACACCCCAATCTAGTCACGTAACGTAAAATCTAGTCACGTAACGTAAAAACCTGTGCAAATGAAGCTTCTTTTTAATGAAAGAAAGGGATAAAAAGTTACTGGCAGCTTAAGCCACTGGTCCCTGAAACACCCTCCTCAAAACCACAACAAAACTCTAAATAATATACCGGGACAAAAAGATTAAATTAAGGGTTATTTCCAGCTCCAATCCTGGTCTCAGAGAGGCTGCTGGGAAAGCATTCAAGACTTTATGTCTGCGTTTCCATCGTGACAAAGCCGTGAAAAGTGAGAGAGCACATCTCCCCTATGGCAGGAGTAGCCTGAACGGCCCCGTGAGGCACAAGGCAGCTCGCCGACTCACCCGACGTGTCTATATATTATTCCCCGTGTCTGGCAAGAACATTACACGCTGCTGAACACATTAACCCTGAACATCCCCCTCCCACTTAGCCCCGCCCACTACACCCCTTTGCAGGGGAGCCGTTTACGTGCCCATAAGCGCGCATGGGAAGCAAGCTTGCTTTTCAAATTTAGCTAAATTCTGAACTTTATATCAACGAGACAGACGTACACCGACTTTGTCATTCATATGCACACTGTACAATGCACATTAGAATGAAATTTTGTTGCATTGGCTCAGGGTAGAAT
>JAOXYF010000019.1:10236335-10291610 GCA_028565775.1 Sternarchorhynchus goeldii
GCACACACTCGCGCACACGCACACACTCGCGCACACGCACACACTCGCGCACACGCACACACACTCGCACACACACACACTCGCACACACACACACACACACACACACACACACACACACACACACTCCCCACTCCTTTGGCCTCTAAACACACGCTTGCACGCACCCCTGCGCTCACATTCCTCCAAGGCCCGAAAATCGCTGCGCTTCCGTCGCACGGATCCCTTCCCCTCCTCGGTCAGATCTGGGCAACTAAAAAGCCGTTCTAAAAGCCGTTCATTTTGTTATGGGTTTCAGGTTCCGAGTAGAGTTCGCCACACAGTCTTCTCGGAGCCTGTTCCATATCTTAACACTAGTAGAGACGAGCGCCGGGTGTCGAATTACCACCCAAGTGTCACTTACACAGGGCACCACTGAACTCACCCTGGTTAAGGTCATATCCATCACACAGGAGCAGGTCATTCCCAATTCATGTGCGTCAATATGACCTTCATACTTAGAAAAAAGGCTGTGAAAGTTCAGGCCTGGATGGTCAAGATTCTGGAGTGTGTACCTGCCCACACTACGGTTTTCACATCCAGGGCTTTAAGGAAAATTCTCATGTGCCATTTTACTTCTTTAATCCTCTAAACATGACACAGGAAAATCTCTACATTTGACTGGTGATACTACTGCTTCAAGCCAAGATCTCACATCCTCCTTATTTGCATGCATCTTTGCTTGGAGAATGGAAGTATAGAATGTGGGTTTTAAGAAAAAAGAGCCCTACCAAGTGGACTTGCCATCCAGTGGATCATTACAGCTGCCTGGTTATCGCAGGCCAAATGGCTGAAGGTGATATTGTTCACTTCGTGAATAGCGTGCTTCCCCCATAGGTTCCAGTTCAAAGAGCAGTCTAGAAAAAATATATAGATATGACAGATATAAACAATACCAGCAGACAAAACAATACAATACTGGATTTACATACTGATCTGGTGGAATGCAAAGAGTAACAAGCACAATGTGAAGAAGTTCAGTTCAGGAGCAGATTAATCAAGATTAACCAAGCATTACGAGACAGAGGCACTGGGACTCTGTGTTTCTCTGAGTGATGCTTGCTGAGATTCTGTGGCATGCGGTGGGTGGAAATACACATCCATCCGAGGAGACTACCCACCCCGACCCCCACCCACGACCCCCCACAGCCCGCTTCCTCCTCCAGACTCTTTCGGCTGCTACCAGAACAGGCAGAGCAGCAGGAAGAGGAAGAGGAGCAGCCGGTTGTGTCTCTCCCGCCCCCCCGCGGCCCTCTCAGTGCCAGCGCCATTGTGATGCTAACGAGGGGGGGTGCCGTTCCCGGCCCGCGGTCGCGCACAATGGGGGCTGAACGCTGAGAGGATCGGGATTAGCTGCAGGCGAGAAATGTGACTTTTTGGCACATTTGGTGGTACAGGGCGGGTTGCACTTGTGCACGGGTGGGTAGGAGGTGGGGGTGGGTAACGGAAACTCGAGGAGGTGGTGGCGCAGGCCAAGTAAACAGAATAAATGAAGTACAAATGAATTGAAAACAAAACAATATCCATCATCGATTGTAGCTTACTGTCATTTCGAAATGTGACGAGCTTGCGTCCACTCTCGTCTGAACTGGACTGGACTCCCTGCAAAGAGAAAGAGAGAGGAAGATGCATGGTTTTACTAAATATTCAAGCATGTTGAGTTAACACTGTGGACATGCCTCAGTTAAAACTCAAAAGTTCAGGAGAGCTTGCAAGAGATTACAGAAACCACCAGCAATTCATGTGGTGACAGCGGTACTACAGTACCCTACAATTAGGACACTATCAGCTCACGCACAGCCTCTGTGACTGCGTTCAACGTTAGCTCCAAAAACGTTGGAGATTGGGGGGGGGGGGGCTTACTGCCAAGTGTGCATGTTGGTTTAGCGACCGGTCTAAGGATAGTGGTTAAAAGTGAATCATCGTTCAAGTCAAAACAGATGAGCTCGCGTGACTGGAGCAGACGAGGGCGGGGGGATGAGAGGACTCCCTGCACTGCACGTCAGATCAAGACAGAAGTTTAAAGAAAGAAAATAATAAACAAAGCCTCCATACAGGACAGGAAGGAATGAAAAGACACCACAATGTTGTACGCCACTGCATTTTAGGGTGGCCTCATAATAAAAGATCGCATCATGATTATCATGCTGTTATCTTGATTAGAGGAAGTTTTTAACATGGCAGGAAGCAATACAGTTAATCACCCCATCTGACAAAGCCTGAGAACTCGAGACAAAGCATTTTAAGATGCACAAAGCCACGACTGAATCCTACTGCAGTACTCACAATATAGATACATTGTTTTCGCTGAACAATCTTCCAATGACAAATTTAGTGAGCTAAGGGAAGCAGTAAGTCACACCTTCTCCTGTAGCACTAAGCTCTAAGAAAATATTGCAACACTAAAATTCCCTACTATCTGGCATGAGCCCCTGTGGTCTACGTGAAGTTCCTCTTTTCTTTCAGCAATTTATTTGACATTCAGCAAGTACTGGGCTGCATAGATACACTGCGGAAGCACTGCATTCAAGATGATAACCAAGCCAAAAGGGACAATGACCAAGATAAAATGTAGAAAGGTCCAAAACACCATAAACCTGTTTGGACCGGAACACTGAACCTCATTCCAAATTCTTTGGAAGCTTAACCCCTCCCCAATGGGCCTTCCATTCCCTCAGCAAACATCTCATCTCTCCCAACACGTTAATCAACCATGGTTCCCACCCTCCACCAACACTTCCCCAGCACCACCACGGAGCACAGCTGGGAACCCCCATGACCACACATTAAACACACACAAGGTCAACAGCATGGCTGCCAATTTTGGTTTGAAGGGCTCTGCATAGCTGGCTCAATAGCTGTAGCCATGATGTGGACACTGGTTATAAATCGTCATTACTCCATGTCCTCCCAGTGCTGCAGCAATTGCAGTTACTTGGAGCAAACAGAAGTGTTTCAGAATACATTCACATTATAAGCCACAATGTTCAGTTGTGATTTTCTGCTCATATTGACAGCTTACCTTGACAGCTCACATTAATAATCAAGCGGTTTGTATCCGGTTGCAGTGTGAACAGCTTTCCAAAATGCTACGCATGCTCATACAGATACATTTTTTGCACATCACATGCGTCACCACCACCAACAATTCATGGAAATTAAATAAACAACATGGAGCAAACAGCTTGTGTACGGTGTCACGTTTTGCTTGTGTGGATGGATAACAGTTCGTCAGCTGTAGCTACATAATCAAAACAAGAAGCGGGAAAAAGATGTCAAGCTTCAACTGTTCACTGCTCCTCCATTGTTGTTTTGAAAGTAACAGTGCTAAGCAGATACAAACAGGCAAAAAGCCACATGAAACCTGATGTGCCTGTTCATATTAAGTCGCATGGACCACGAATCGGATACAAATCCGATCTAGGACCATATAAGAAAGTAAATTATATCGGTTTTGAAAAGATCTGTTCCATGTCTACACAGCCATGAAGAAGAAAAAAAAAAAATCGATTCACTTCAGGCTGGTAACGAACACAGTCTAATATTAAAGTGAAGTACACCTGATGACTTGCTAAATAACTAAAGAAACTGTTTCTTTTAGAATGTTTTTTGAAATATTTATTATTTAGTTTTGAAAAATGTGCATGCAATACTTTAAAATTCATCTTTAAAACTCAAGACATAATTAAAAAAATGTAAAGCATAATAAAGTAGAGGATGTAATCACTAACAATCAGGACCCATGACAACCAAGCACACTCCCCTCCCTGGAACCAGAGCAGTGCACAGTCGGCCGTGACAAGCACCCTGACCAGAAAAAATATGACTTAGACCACCATGACTGAAATGGAAAAACAACTGATTCATCACTGATTCAAATTCCATGTGCCATACTCAGGTCATTAAAAATGTGGTCAAAAAATAAATAAAAATAAAACTCGTGAGAGAGAAAAAAAAAAATTTGTCCACCAAAGGGACTACAGCCAGCTTGGCTAAAGTTGCTTGAGGCAATTTGGGTCCATTAAAGCAGAACCACTTTTGGGTCACAGAAATGTTTACTGGTATGAAGAGTGCAAGGCTAATTCCTTATTTAGCATCAGAAACAAAGTGGAGGACTGAGCCCCCATACTGCTCAAAGAGTCCCGCAGTGCAGGAGTGGGTTTTACACCCCGACGCAAGCGCAGCGGGGTCCTTCGAGCTGCCGCAGACAGGTAGCTGTAACGGACGCCTAAGCGCACCTGCAGCCAATCACAGCGCCCCGGCCGCTGCCCAGAGCCTCACACCTTGCCTGTGTTAGGGCTGGTTTGCAGCATATGCATTTAGGGGAGGCAGGAAAGGGGTGAGAGAGGGGTGTAAGTCCCCCGTGGAGTGGCACAACACCTTCTAACAAGCCTGTACAACCCCCTACCCCCCAAACAACCCTCTACTGCATTTATAGCCCTGTGCAACAAGCAACAAGCCCTTCCTGCATTTGTCTTTGTTCCTGCAGGAGACTGGGCCCGCTGGCAGCAGGGATGAAGACCAAGACCTTTACTGGCCCCTTCTGATGTTCCTGCCTGCAGCTCTCCTAATAGCCTCAATGGTCGTTCTGGCATCCTAAAACTTCAAATGGACAGTTTGGGTATGGGGGGGGAGGAGGAGGGGAGCTAAGGGGAGGGGAGGAGGTGCTGTAACTGGGGTCCATAAAACCTCCAGCATCCCATGTGGCAAACGGGCAGACACACCGGCCAGGGGGCACTAAGAGAGGGTCAGTCGTGGGTCAGACAAGAGTCGCGGGGCTTTATTGGGCCTTATTAAGAGAGCACAAGGGAGGCAGAGAGAGAAAGGCGTCTGCATGGTTGGAAAATGCGGCCCTTTTGCTTAATGACCAAACTCATTAAACACCATAGGAAAATACAATGACCACTAGAGAAATTCTCTCAAACTGGGCACTAATGAATATAAATTGAAAACCCCATTTGAAATGTGAACAATGATAAAGGCTCTACCATGATTCAACAGTTAACTGATGCCTCAAACAAACTAAACTCATACACTAATACATATTACTTCCAAAACCAGCTTATACTGAATAAAAGGCAAAATTAAACATCCCAAATATAAATTAGTTATACCAAACTTTAGCTTGGTGCTATCCTTAGACTCTTGCTTAGTCGTAATAGCCAAAAAGCTAACAAGGGGTACAAAATAAGCTGCTTTTGTAGAGAACATCATCTGCTAAAGCACCTAAAGGTAAATGTAAATGTATAATCTATACACTACATAGCAGAGAATGGCAGTATAATTGAGCAAGCAGAGGAAATGGATTGGAACGTGGTCATGACTGTTCCCCTTATTTTGACTCCTGGGAGCAAGACATGTCTGAACAGAACACGTGAGAGCTGTGCGTTTCCTGTAGCACCAAAGAGTCTTTCAACCAGGTGTTCCGTCTCCCCTTCGAATAATAACAGTAATTATAGCATCTGAGGAAAGATGCTTCGGAGACCAAAGCCTCCCATTTTGGACTCGCTCTCTCTCTATGATTTTCTCAACACACACCCCCCGCCCCAGACAAAGTTCAATTTCAGTTAGCTAATAATCAGCTCGCCAAAAATGTCGAGCAAAAATAAGTTTGTGCGTTTGCTCAGTGCCTCTGCCACTGCCGTGTCGTGTTGTGTTCTGTTCAAGGGCTGCTCGGTTTGAAACAGCCTGTTTTCCCTTCTTGGCATCCAACTTCACACATGAAGCTAATTTAACGAGAACACTGCCAGCTATGTTACAAGTGGAGATGGTTCTCTTTAAATTCCCCATTAGCAGTAACCCATATGGAGACAGCTCCAAACAAACCAGCACATTACTTTTTTTTTCCAAAAAGGGAAGTATTTGTTTGATCCTTGGGCTCTCAACCCCCCCCAACAACCCCACATGCCCACAACTTCTGAACATCTGAGGGAAAAAAAAAGTGTGTGTGGATATTGTGAATGGATCTTCCTTAAGGCGAAAAAAAAAACCAAAAAAAACATGTACATTATCAATTTGCATTTGCTGAATGCCAGACTGGCCTTGCAGGGATACTCTTGCGACTCTGATTAATTAGGGTACAATTACTGCTAGTCTTGGGCAGGAGGGGGCAAGAATGGGGGTGGGGTGGGGGTTGGGGCTGTTTGGGGCGACTAATCTTGTCGCTCTGAGGGGAAATGATGGCTTGCTTAATTAGCTGGCAACATTTGTTGGACTTATGTGTAAAGTTCAAGCCTCAACTCTCCAACCCCCCCCCCCACCCTTTTACCAGTCTCACCTACTTTAAAGAACTAGTGTGTTGGTTCTCGTTTATAAGATGGGGATCAACTCCATATGCCTCCCAGATGATCCCTAGAACAAACAGTATAAATATCAACAGGAAATGAGTGAAAACTAGGTTATTTCAGCCAGATATTTTAATGTTTCTGCTATATGCACCTATATTTGAGCAATACTCCCACAGATATAAAGACATGCCCATTTATTCTCTTTACTTTTGTGATTCCTGATTCTTGGTTCTTTGTACATGTAGTGAATTCCAGTATATTTTTTTCCAGTATTTTTACTGAGTAGAACTTTGTGAGTCAGTCCAGGAAAACACTATACAAGCTTCTCATTTCCATTTTTAAAAAGACTATGTCCTATGCAACTTTTGTCCATTAATAAATCTGCAAGTTCACAGAAGAGTAGGAATTCCCTCCCTCAGTCATTCATTCAACCTCCAAGCTGAACAGGAAGCTTTTGCCTAAAAAGGGGGTTAAAGGTGGAGGTTGGAGCTCTCCATCAGCACGTGCGAGTATGCGATTATGATATTGCTCCTCAGATCCTCCTTATCACATGCTCCCAGTGGGCATCGCCCCCCCCTCCCCTTCTATCTACAGAAACAAACAAAACTTCCAACGCAATTTATCACCGTTCATCCAACAAAGTGCCTGTAGTTTGTACACAACAATGGTGCAAGTTCGGATCTGACTGAACCGTGGGGTCCTGCTGAGGAAACCGGGATGATAGAATCGCAGACTTTGCAAATGAAGAGGATCAGTCCACTGTAATCTAACTAATCAGTCCACTGTAATTTAACTGATGTGTTATCTGGATCCATCTGATTGCTTTTCGCTTCCCTTTGGGAGTTTCCTTGGTTAGAGTTTGGCCAGAGGGAGAAGCAGGGCTTCAGAGACGGTGCGTTGCAAAAACTGCCGCATACGAACCACTTGCTACTGAAAACTGCTGCTAAGCCATCTGTCATTATTCACAGGACCCAGTCATCCAAGAATTCCCCTTCCCAGCATCCATTTCAAAGGATACCTTCAAAAGAACTCCCACTAGCAGGAGAAACTACAGACGGGTATCAGGTCGAAGGGCGGGGGATGGGTTGGGCGGGGCTACACAGCTTTACTGATTCAGCGCTTTTCCAGCACATTTGTCAGTTCTTAGATGAAATTTCATCTGCACTTTGACAAGCATGTGTCATCTGTGAGTAAAATAAAAAATAAATAAATAAATTTTTTTTTTTTTTTTTTAAATCACTGCTCCCAACAGTGTGGGTTTTTCAACTGGATGTTTATAAGATGCCCACCCAGACACCCAGATGGACGCCTGTGGTCATGAGTCCAGTGCGTCCGAGTGGGGAGGAAATGAGCACCTTTTTGCATTTGGTTTGACAAATCTGACCACAAGCAACCAGCAACCCAGACATGCTGTTCTCATTATCCCCAACATGTGTCTCCCATTTCGAATTTCCAAACGGAGTCATTTTTTTCCATGGGACAATCGCCTTTGTGTCCTTTATCAGTGCCCTTCCAATGCTAATTAATCATCATGTTTCTTTTTTTTTAATTAATTCATTGGGGGGGGGGGCATTGCTGCTACATGCGAGATTGGAACCCAAAACCTGTAAACATTCTTACTGCATTTATTTTTGTGTGACTGACAAAAAAAACGGATACAACATGACATCCAACAACGCAACATCCATCCTACAACAACGTAGCAATCCTGCAATTCACACAGATCACAAAAAATACCCAAAACGTTAGTACAGAATACCTTGCGCAATAAATACTCTAAACAAAACGTCATCTAAACTAATATGCATGACACAAGCACTAATAATTGTACTTGATTAATATCTTTGGCTAAATAGTGAAGAAATGTATTATCAATCTGAATTCTTGCATCTGTGCATCACATGCATGTCTAACTGGCTCCGTTTCAGCTAGTGCAGCATAGCTGCGAGTTTCTCATATGGCACGAATGAAGTATCGGGGGCCTCGATCTCCACAATTATATGCGACTCGGAGCAAGCACTTAACTTGATGACAATTACAAACATCCTGATGTTTGAACGCAATTTTGAACATGAGAGTGGATAAACGTCGCCTTTGATGTCTTCAGGACCCCTCAGCCAGCCTGATGAAAAGGGGGCAGGACCCGTGCTGAGTGCTCACGCGTAGCTCTGAACAGTAGTCTGGAATTAAGACTCGTTAAGTCCGCATTTCAATCATGGAACTATTATAAATCATACATTCCCCACAGGCTTTTGGAAAGAATGAAATGTACCAACGAGTGCTTTAAGTATGTACCAGACAAGGTAGGAAACTTAGGGTCTGTTTTCGCAAAAGCAAATACATAAATACATTTTATATTTATACATACTTTTATATTTGCGGCGGACACGGGCGCACAAACTTCCGAAGAAGTCTTACGCTAATTTTATTCACTTTATCCATCTTAAAATTAAACTGCAATGTGTTACTTCAGATCTCCTCTCTTGGTCTCATGGAGGGCATGGTAAACTCTTTCCGTACAGTAAAGCCATAGAGAGCAACAGTGGAGAGAGACAGTGAGGTCAGGCAGACCTGATCTGATGAAGGGCGTGCAAGACTGTGGATCAAGTGCCGCGGGGGACGTCTGGTTTAATGTTCCCATACCCAGTTTTTCCCCTAATGCCCTTCTTGTTTCAGTCCAACCAGCGTAAGTCACTGCCAGGTCATTTGGAAATGTAACCATATGTGATGACATTAGCGCTTAAACACTTATCAGTTCGTGTCTGTAAACAAGATCTTTCCACACAGTCATCGTGCTCTCTTGATCCCAAGTAACCACGTTCTCACGATGCGTTGCCGCACACATCCCCAGCCGGCCACAGAACAGTGGACTGTTCCACCAGGCTGGAAGGCAGCGAAGCACCAAAGCAGTGAAGAATGCTTTAACGGCCCCCCAGAGGGACACTGACGAGCCTGAGTAACGTGTGCACACAACACTCATGTCTTTAACAGACACCCAGCTTCCTCAATGGACAGCCGGCAGCCCAGATTGCTTTTCCAGCTTCAAACGTTCCGGATGGAAGTTGCCCCTTGCCACTGACAGATGACCAAGTTCCAGCCTGAGGGATTACTGGAGGAACCGCAAAACTGCTCCCAGGTCAGCACTCTACATCATCCCGCAACAAGGAGGCCAGTGCAGGTGTCGGTTCACACAGCTCTGCCCTCTGAACCCTGTGAACCTTCTAAAATGAGAGACTGCACATAGATGACCTCACCTCTCCCCTGCACACCACAAAGACACTACTGTGTTCTAGAACTACTGTGTTCTAGAACTACTGTGTTGTGCAAGATGGTCTCCAGTACGAGTCGTTTTGACAGCAAAAAAATAAATAAATAAAAGTAGGAAAGGATTGCTTTCAACCAAAACCACAGTCTTGGTTAAACTCTTAAATATTTACCATCCCTTATCTACAAATATTTCTCATTACCATGTGAGTTGAAACTCACCTTATAAGAGAAGCGTAAACACGGCCAGTAAACACCACTATGAACAGGCCCAGACATGTGCTCTGAAGGAATGACATGACAGCAAATTAACTTCAAAGTTCTCTCAGAGCCTTTCATTTGGACTTTGGAACCTGGATTAATTGTTCTTGGTGGCTACAAGGGGGGGAGGGCAGACGGCAACATACTGGACTGAAGTTACTGACGGTGTCCTTAAGGACCATGATCCATCAAGCCTGTGTTTGCCAGATACAGGCATGCAAAGATCTGCCAGATGACATAACCAAACAATAAATGTCTTCATGGGGAGGATGGGGGCTTGTGGGATTTGGAGTGTTGTGTTTCACGCTTTAAGAATGCACTGCTGCACAGACCCTTCTAGAAATCAGTGACCATAGAACAGAGATGACTAGCCCTTCTTCTCTAATGGAAAACCAACATCATTTGCCAAATGAGACTGATTAACATGAATGCAGTCACACGCGAACAAAAAAAAAATCCTGCACACCTGTGGTTTTTACGATTCTGCACTGGACAGAAAAAGGAGAACGGCCATGGATTTTGTTTCATCAATCAATAAATAAGCCAAGTGTAGGAGAACTGGAACCCACTATCCCCAACAACAAATGATTAAAGTGGTCTGAAAACTGCAGAAACACCAGTGCTCTCCCTCCAGCTACATTGAGGCCCTGCCTAGCCAGCAGCAACACTATAAAGAAAAGCTTTAATGCTTCATCCTATGACGAGACAATCTCAAGCTGCTGCCTGAAACCTAAAGGCAGGAAGTCCTTTTGGCATCAGATCCTTGATTAGGCCAGAGGAAAGAGCAGCTAATTGATTGTAATGACTTCAATCTGGGGGCCAAAGGAAAGCCTTCGGAGGAGCCTGATCAGCACGTATCGGATTACAGACCGGAGGGCCGCTATGCCTGCAGATCTCTCATGGTAGAGTAGCAAATCTCACCCAAGGTCAAATTACAAGCATCTTGGTTTCCTCAAGAGAGCTTTACTTATGCTGATTTAATTAACGTTTCATCCACCCATTTTAAGTGATGAATCCGGCAGTATGGATCCCCCCCACCCCCACCCCAAGAAGAAACAAAAATCGGCGGAAAGGAATGCAATTAAAAAGGAAGGGAAAATTCCAATCTTGTTTACTTGTTTTAATACAATACATAAAGATCAGATCTAGGAGATTACAAGCCTTCTGACCAACCAGCGACACCCCAAAAGCAACTGGAGTGGCTGGACATTTAATTCACTTTCAACATACCTCCATTTACCAGCAACATTACTCCATTCACGTCAAACAGCAGGGCACTTGCCCTGTCAAAGGGAGCGCTGTTGCAGAAAGCCCCCAGACCTTGCATTCAGAAGGAAAGGAGAAAAAAAAGAAACAGCTTTGCAGCAAGCTAGGCTGATTCAGAACTAGCCAACCAGGGATTTTCAGAACTAGCCAACCAGGGATTTTCCCACCGCAGCACAAGACTTGGCCTCCAAGGTTACGAGTTGCTTGGATGGTTTTCAATGCTCCCTTAAAGGTGGTGCAGAAATAAGTTAGCCCTTTGCGTGTACACCCCCCCTCCACACACACACACACGCGCACACACACACTCTCTTTCCTCTTTCCACACCATGAGTGCTATGAAAGGCTCCTACTGCTCCATCATTCATCTGCAGCCCCAAGTTGTGAAAATAAAAAAAAGAAAATGTGTAGATAGGAGGGGAAAGGAAAACAAGCAAGCAGAGGAAGGTGTTCCACATGTGCACTCATGCCCTGGCTTGCCGGAGATCCCAGGGCCACACTAATAAAAGAGCTGGCCCGGGCCCCGTTTGTGTGTGTGTCTGAGGATAACATATAACAGTTTCTTTTGTGGCACTGTATTCGGTTGAATTGAACACACAATCAAGTCATAACAGGTGACCAGAGTAAAGCCATTACGTGGTCCACAATGAATCCTTATATTCCATCTCCGATCAGGATTGTTCGCAGAGAAGCTCTTGGCGTCTGCCAACTGTCTGTCGCTACAGAAAAACCACCGGGCTCAATTCAAACTAGCCACTAGTCTTTTGTCTTTCACATTTTTCCTGCGTAACTAACAGCACAAACAAACTCAGAAAACAAAGTTGCATTGCATGAACTATAAAAAGAATAAAATCTGTCACAGTTAAAAGTTACATATTAATGAAAAGCAGGTCCGACTTTGCTTCTTGGTCTTTAAATGTCTAAAACTTTTGTAGGAAGCTGACTTCAAGAATAATGGGAATTGTACAATGTGGGGGGAAAGGGTAGTGGGGCACATGATTCGAAGCAGGATCTGTGTCATCACATCTGTTCTGAGAGCAGGGGGGGAACTCAACTATTTTGGTCTTTAACATACACTGTCATGCAGTTAACATCATTCTTCATAGTAATCTGCACAATAATATGAATAAACAAATTGCTTGATTAAATTACATGTAATAATTTGGTGATTCCAATAACAGATGCTCTCCATATTCTACAGACCAATTTCTACATATATTTTACAGACCATCTAATTGGCAGGCTCTATCTACAGTCAGATGCATAAGTGTTACTTCAATGTCCCAGATGCACAGGCACAGAAAGTTCTTTCTCTTTCGCCAAATCGGCCTCAGAAGCTTATGTAAAGCCAGGACCATGGTTCAGGTCTCCCTTAATGCTAATCACAAAGATTTGCGACCGCAGTGCCCCAGAAACTGTTGTTCACCTTGGAAACAATGCCCAAGATCCTGGCTCATGGCTTGGAGCTTGGATGACACCTCCCTCCACATACACAGAGTGCGCAACTTAACCAGCTGAACAGGCCTTTTAACTGAGACTACGTAAACCAATTTTTGCAGCTGGTAGAATCGGCAACGTAATGAATTCTAACACGGACTGGCTTGACCCACTCGATTCTTTTTAGCATAGACATGGAATGTGTGGTCGACCTCAAAAAGGAAAGGAAAGCTTGGCTCATTTCAGAGGCTTAAACAATTCCTTGGCTGTTGTAGGTCTCAGGGAGCCTGTCGGGAGAACCAAAGGCAGGATGCTATTGAGCCGAGAGGCCTGAGAGTTCCGGAGGGCGGGTGCTTTCATCCCAAGCCAGGGAGCCCCCACTGGGATTTTGCGTGAAGACCCCAGCCCTCTCAGTGGGGAGTGAAGTGCAGACCAATTTAAATATTCACCTTTATTTTTTCTAAACCTCCAAGTCAAACCCAAGAATTATAATCTCACCACCTACATGGCATGATGATGAAAATTCCTTAAGATTCCTCAAGAAAATTCCTCAAGACTAATTAACATATAGAATGCTGGCAAAATAATGGGTAGATAGTCCTTAATGTTACACATTAAAAAGTGATTATTTTAAACCACATATTTGGTCTTTCACACAAAGTTCCAAGCAAAGAACTCAATCTTTAACTGCACTTCAGCATACTTAATTTTTAGCTGTCTTTCCAAAACACAATTAATAAAAATTACAGGTGGTGAGAGTTTTTGATGCATATAGTATCGCACTGCAGTCCCTTACACCTGTAAAACAGTGTGGAAGTGTTTCTATCAGCAACCTGCCTGCTCGTGGCTTTAAAGTGGCTGTGGTTTGAGGAAGGAAATACCAAAGCATTTTAATAGAGCAAGCAGTCTCTTTACTTCCTATGGGAAATCACTTCAAAGCAGGCCTCCTCTGAAGACAATGCACACAGTGCAGACAGCGCTCAACAGCACGTCAGCCATCAATGAGAACAGTTCATCCAAATCAACAAATGAACAAACGACAAACGGCGACGGTTGTACACCATTTCTCCAGCAACTCCTAAAACATTAAAAGTGCTGACATCCTAATACAATATTTTATTTAAATCATACATAAGGAAAACGATGCTGCATGAACTGTCACCAAATTATTTTAAACAGTTTAACAAACTATTCAACAGTTTATTCTGCACATGATCTCTGAATGTGTAACTAAAACTAAAGCAAACAAAAAAAAGGAAGAAACAATTGTGTGATGATGCCGCTACCTTAGCTGAGCTCTTGTTTACCAGTTCAATTGGAATAACAAAAGGCTCGCGAACCCTCAGCGGAATTCAACAAGACGGGTCAGGTCAACCAGAGCGTTGAGAACAATAGCGCTTGCTGACTGACTTCTTCACACGTTTAACAACTGTAAACAACACTTCCACACCATGAGTGTTCCTGTCCGGATGAATACTGTTTGCACAAACCTGGCCTTCTTTCCATCCAAATGTCCCACACTATACCATAAAACCATTAACCTGATTTACCCTATCTTTGAATCTTTTATTGCGACAACCCACCCGAAACCGTATATTTTCCCCTCGAGACGTCGCTTGGGTAATTTCTACGAATTGTAAAACGCAATAACTTCTTACAAACATACCGAATAAAACTTTATATATCGTATAGCCTATAAAATTTTGCAGCGTATCGAAAAAGTTTTAGATGACAAGTGACTAGTTCAATACCACTGAGCATACCTGCTCAAGAGACGTACGTTATCATTACTATACCATCTGATTTGGGCAGGTCACTACAAAGTACAAACAAACCTGTTTCTTTAGATACTTTAGTTTGGATATTTTAACCGCCAAAGAATCAATGCGACCTCACCGAACTTTGCGTGACTGCAAGAAACGTCTTCTTGCAGTGCGTTTTTGTTACGCGTCCTGAAAGTTGGAATTGTGATTTTGCTTACCTTGTAACCGCACTTTTCCAAATTTCCCCTCTTTCCTGCATTTGCTGACGATACTGCGTCGTGGAAGCAAAACAGAAACAATGTTGTTATGACCTGTAAAAGTCTAACTCGCGTAGCCATCCCTGCTTGTCCATGAAGCCCTGTTGAAATCGAAATGAACACCGATTCTCCTCGGAGCGTATTGATATCCGGAATCGAGGTTTGTGGCTCTCCACTAGGTGGGGCAATGGGTGTAACCACCCCCATGAGCCACAGAAGAAAAAATCCCTAGAGTATTTGCTATTCATGATTAGGTCGACAATTCGACTTCCGAAATACCTCTACCATTTAACGAAATGGCACTTGGGCTAAATGTTAACCCGGGTTTAAGGATGTCAAACTGGGAAGCGTAGCGCTATAGCGATGACCTAACCACTCGATCTGCGGCAAATTGTGACGGTGTTTAGAGGGACACGTTTCCATATTAAACCCACAACTTCTAGTTAAATATAAATGTTTGTAGTGTCGATTGTAGGCTTTATGGAATATTTTGCAGTCCCAGCCAAACATGACAAGTCGAATTTGTGAAAAGTTGTGATTATGAGCAGCCTCGAGTACAAGGGTAACTGCAGACTACCATGAGTGTTGAAAGAACTGGAGGTAGCGTGATACGGAGCTCGCCGTGGGACTAACTGAATCAAAGCATATTTCCTAGAGGGAAAAGAGTATACAAGTGAAGCTGATGTAAATTGAATATGTGGGAGAAAAAACGCTTTAACAGATTATATTTCTTTTGTCAATGTCTATATAAAATAGATTTTACCCAAAACATTACAATACGGTGCGAACTAATAATGTGATTGTCATACTGATTAAAACCGAGACTGTGTGTACAACTAGTGCGTGTTTGATTGTGGAGATCAAAGAGCGCAGTTGGAAGTTCATGGGAAAGATGTGCATTTGAGCCCACTGTATGGGCAGGAACACCCAGTTCTTCTTTCAGGCGATCTTCTGTTACTATTGATGTGAACATGAAAAGACTTCTCTTTTTGTTTTCAGCTTGAAAGATGACCAGAGCCTTATCCTTCTGACAAAGCCGTGTGCCCGGAATTCCATACTCCCTGCTCACGCAGCTATGACTCCATAAACGAGTCTTTTAGTCTTGATTCCCTGTTCTAACTTTAGCTCCAACAGATACTCATTATTAAAAATGGAAAAGACTTGTATTATACATTAGTATATGCTCAGGCATCTTATATTAATAGATAAATCATCCTGTTTTTATAGTGATTGTAAAAGTAAGTGAATTAGCTTCCTATTATGCTTTTCTTAAATAATATCTATATGATATATGATAGCTTTTTATTATAGCGTCCTTTCTATTTATGTAACTGTATTTATTTTTAGTGTTGTGCTCACAGAACCTCAAGTCCGTAGTGTGAGGTCACCACTGAAGAAGTTCTGAACAGTAAGGTTCTGCACCAGCTCCTGACACGCTCAGAATTTCCTACAGCCCCGCCTCTTCGGCCACCGCCGTAGTGAAGACATGTATCATCCTTTTCAGTATGACGCCAGTGGTTTTTATCCCAAGACAGAGGTCACAGGCCTAAGGGCTGAGAGGTATCTGATAGTTTCCACTCTGGCCCCACCTACATGGCAGTCAGTAATCACTGTTGCTAAGACACAGCATTCATAGGCTTGGCACTTCATTTTTGAATAACGGTTAACTCATCCACTCAGTGTGACGGTGACAAGTATACGCTCCGGCTGCACTGCTGTGCCTGATAAATATGTGTAAGCTCAACATCTACACCCATGTCTGTGTTGAAAATGGCGTACCATCCAAAACCACACGGGTTTTAGCTGTGATCCTGTGGTCAGAAGCTAACTTGTAGTGAACACTATAAAGGTGGCTGCCAAAGTTCGGCTCATGTGGATGAAGACAGACCACAATCTGTAACTATATAAGTAAATGCATTTTAAAGTATAGTACATCAAATAAACAGCCAGTGGATGCAGTGCAAAATAGGCTTGTAAGCGTATATTGAGCACGCGCTCTGTCAGTGGAAACAAAACACGGTAACAGTATTTGGACATTTATTGTTTTTGTTTTTTTCTTCATACTTGCATTTAGTCTGTGGCTGTTATCACTGTGAAGTTAAGTTTACATTGTTCACAAAGATGTAGGTATACATAAAACTTACATTCTGGTGTCTCCTACTGTTGTGTTTTAACACTGCACTGGTCGTGTCAAAACCGAGCTATGAGGCACATCACACACCATCACTTCACATTGCCTAATGATAAAACTGTAACATTTTTAAAGTTTCTTTTTCCTCAGAACACGCTCGCATGAAAAATACCTTCAGTCAGTAAACGCTTCTTTGTCTTAGAATAAAACAGATCGAACATTTTAAAACTTTAATACTTTATGAACGAAATTCACACAAAAACACTTTAGAATCGAAACTATCTCCATACTCAGCAACATTTTAACAATGGCTTGTTTTTAATTAATCTAACAGCAGACAGTCTTAAATTATGGACAAATAAAATGTTGGTTTGTATTGCGCTATCGTCAAAACAAACCACAACAGATATATTAGACTAAAATATTACAAAAATGTATTTTGCGGTATTTATTATTATCCTTGCTGATCTCTTCCCTGGAGACCAATGACTTTTTTTACCACGAGTAACTGGGACTCTCGGTGTGATCGCTTTAGTTTGGCTCTTCTGTTCTGAAACCAGATCTGACAGAGAAATATCAGGTTACTATGTTCAATCCGCGTGCCAAAAGTTTGACAGTGAAAATTTGATCTTTCCTATCTTTCGCGGAATGGTTTAACACATCCAATTCACATCTACTATCAAACGTTAATTTATCGTTTAAAAGCAAACATCAATCACGCATTAATCATGAATCAGCTGCCAGATTTTTTTTTTTTAAATCAAATACTAGGTTTTTGAATCATCTGAACCGCAACCCTCAGTTTTCGTTTATCGACCAGTAATCTTCTGATGGGATGCATGACGACACTGAAGTCTACAAAATTTAGACGAGGGAAACTGTTTCTCTGTATACCTGTATCCTGTCTTCATCAAGGTGCAGTTTCTGGGCAAGTTCTTCTCGCACGTCAATCCCAGGGTAGGAGTTTACTCGAAACACGCTCTCCAGCATCTCAATCTGTACCGTCATTTAAAAAGAGGAAAAAAGTGACTGATAAATTAATGGAATATAGGCGTATCTTATATTAGGCTATAGAATATATGAAGAACAGTTTCATGATTTCATAAAGGCTAGGCCTATCTTTTAATAAATAAGGCTAATAGACAAGGTTACCTCAACACAAATCATGATATGTATTTGTACTCAGTACATGTACAGTATGGATTAAGACTGCTTGTATACCTGAACACTGGAGAAAGCGGTACGCGGCCTGCGTCCTATGTACCAGTTAAGCGTTTGTCTGTAGGTATCCGCGGGCGAATTGCTTTTACAATCCTCCTTTGCCACCAAATCCAGTGACCCGTTCGTTACCACGTAACGGTTTTGTGTTGGTTGCACGTCTGAAAGAGATTAATCATATATCGAAGGTAAACGCACTTAACTCGTTTTACCCTTCCCATATGCCTGCTGTACGCATGTTGACACTTTTAACGTACCTGCCCATGGACGATAAGGTGTGGAAATCACGGTCCTCTGATCTGGCCTGTCCAGTCCTAGAATACTATCAATAGTGAAAACCGAATGTCTTGCTATTGGTCTGCTGTGATGTGTGCTCACGGTGAGAGAAGCCATTCCAAGAAAAGCGTACGTCCTCCAAGTCTTCTACTCTGAAGGGAAGTCGAACTGCTTGACCTTATATGTCGCGTGGCCTTTTAAAACCAAACCAATGGGATATAACACGTCACTAATTAAAACGGAAACTTTTACATTTGAATTGATGTTCTCCACCACCATGGGAGCAGCTCGATTTACAGGTAATTTATTGTTCAAATTAGTTGGTACAGCCGCAGCCAGTACGTTATCTATTAGGGACAGGGAGTCCCTTAAAGCTTGTATTTAGAGAGACAAAACATCGCTGATGTCTCTTTATTTTTACCCACCAGGTAGAAAATTAGCTCCATTCCCTCTCACCCCTGTGCGCCTAAAGCGAACCTTCTCATTTCCCTCAGCCGATCGAACAGCATTATGAGAAACCAGTGAGCTAGTGACTAATCTTATTTACGCGGTTTTCTTGGGTGGAATTTTAAAATAATAAAAAAGCCTAAGACTATTAAAGTTAATCCTACTGAATATTCCCTCCTTTTCCTCTTGTCATGCAAGGAGTGAGTGAATGGGTCTCGGGAACATACAAAGGGCATTGGCAAATAATACAATGGCAGGTTGACAAGTTGCTGGAAGCCCGTGAGTCGCCATTCAGTGGGGAATTGATCGCCTGTCACTTTTCTATTCAACAGTGGGTGCTTTAAATAAATAAGTTGCTTGTTTATTTACTCCTCTCGTTCGGAGAGACTTAAGGATACTGAAGACAACCCTCGGTGGACGAGTTCGGTCTCCATGCTATTTTTGTTATGGACAAGTTTGGCTAATTAGAGCTATTTACTTGCAAACCAAAATCAGGGCAAGTAGTTTTAGATTTAAGCAGAGAAAAAACGATTACATCCAGAATACAAATATAAATGCATGACAAATACTAGGTCAACAGAATAAAAACACCGAACTGGGCAAATGTACAACTTAAATCTTCGAATAAAAGTAAACGTAACTTAACTGAGTTTATATTAGGCCTTGGAAAAATCGTTTGAATTTTACACAAATAAAAGAGTATTACTAACAGTCATTAAACATTGGAATTGACTTATTTATTCAAAGCTGTTCGAATGACCTAACGAGACGAGCCTTCCCGACAATACCGAGTCCATTGTCTTGTCTTTTAAGATGAACTATGGTTCATAAAATTTGTAATGCTTTCTGGAAACGTTTTGTTTTATAATCTTTGACAAAACAGAGTTGGACTCTTCAAATCTATATCCATCTAAAATGTATTTTACAAATGTTTGTTACCAATTTCATTTAAAAGGAAAATATTGTAAATCGTTAGACCATAAAATGCCTCTTATTGTTAGAAATATGATTAATTATAAGATACCTGCTTTCCACTAATTAATTCAATTGTTAAATCCGCATCTGAAGTCCGCTGTAGGAGTTCGGTTATACATAACAAACGCTTTCACTGAAAATCAGCTTTAATCAATAACGTAGAAAACAAAAACGAAAGACGCAATAATTGTCACGGACTGCTTGTAATTCAACACAGGAAGTGAGTCCAATAATTAGCACGGCATGATTACAGTGTATTTATTACAAAGGTTGGTGTTAATTGGTTAAGGCAGGTGGTCAAACAAACCACAACCCCCCTCCTTCCAAAAAAACCCAGGGCCCTTTCATTCAGCTTTGTGAATCTGTCACATATCCACAGACAAAATTAAATGATCATCTTAATATAGTGCAAACTCAATTAAAATATTGTTGCTATGCTTAGCCAATTCTGTTTCACGTTTGTTCTTCTGCAGAGAAAGAAACCACTTCCACTAATTAATGACCACATCAACAGTCCAAGTCCATGTTGACACAAAGCTTCTGCATGGATTTTTGTAACTGGAAAACGTACTTGGCTTGTGTGATGAGTTAAAGCACTATGTTAACATGATTGTGAACACAGGACCTTATGTAACACACCATAGGAACAATCAAGTTATATTTAACCCAACAGATCAAAATAACGCTTTTATGATACAAGTGCCATGACAAAGCACATGCAAGCTTGTTAGAGCAGGACAGCAAATGTAAAACGTACAATATTAATACAAGTCTTTAATAGAATGTTTGTTATTCACACGTGCAATTTCCTTCCCAAAAACACAAAAAAAATTTCAAATAAAAATAACAACCATACATCTCAGTTTCGTATGCAATTGTAGTGCATCGATTTTCACACACACCCAGAAAAAACACCTCTAAAACCATGTTTCTGATGTAATGGACCATTATAAAATACAACATTCATACAAATAAAACAAGCTCCCAGGAGATACTCTCAATTTGCAAGCCAACAAACAAACAAACAAACAAAAAAACATACAATGCTCATGAATCCTCTTTCGTGTACTTCTTATGTGTCATCTGTATTATTCTGCAGTCATCTAATTTCCTTTAGCTTTGAAGGAAAATGTCATTAAGACTTAATTTTGGGAGAAAAAGTGAATGCAGGTTCAGATCAACTTTTTTTGGTGTTTTTTCTGCACTTTAGCATTAAGCCTCTGATTCACCCTTTTTCCGACTCTCTTCCCCAGCATCACTGTCTTCTGATTGGCTGTTGCTAAGGACTAGAAACTGTCCATCAGCTGCTGGTGGGTTTGGTCGACTAGAAGCAGCTATCAGGCGACTCTGTTCCTCAAGGTCCTAAGTCAAGAGAACCACTTAATAATTCTATAACAACGTGATAAGAGCATTAAGGATAATTGAGCAGATTAATATAGAATAACAGACCACAGTAAATTAATGTCTAAATCAGTGTGTCGCAACCCAGTCCTGCTCTGCCCTGGGAAGGGGGTACCGAGTTGGGACAAACTGAGTTCTGGCTACTTCCTGGCTTTAACAAATATTTCTATTTTATAGATATAACATTTTACCACAATACCTTTTCAATCTGTTTCTGCTTGGTCAATTCCTCCTGTTGCTTCTCCTTGGCCTTGTCTAGCTCCCTCTGTTTCTGTGTGGCTTTGCGATCCTGCGAGAAAACGGGACATCACATATTGTATAATACTTGAACAAGTTGTATTTAAGCCTCGTTTACCTTGGGTGTTCACATCAAACACGTTAAAGAGCAATTTCACAGCATCTAACCTTGAGAGAGGCTCTTACCATTTCTGAGTGGAGAGCTATTTGTTTAGCCAGTCCCACACTATCACAGATCTGACAAAGGATAAGAGGGTAATTGAGAATTAAACAAACAGCTGAAAATCAATCCTACTTTAAAAGGAGTACAACTAAAGAGCGTCTCTGATCACACATACCTTCACATGCTGCTCGATGCATTTACAATAGTGCTTTAATATTTACATTATATTGAAAATGTATACAGAACATAAAGGCACCAATAACAAAATGTCAATAAAATATGTTTACCTTGAAGGGAGAAAAAAAAAAAATCTGATCGAATATGGCTACTGAATAAATAAAGACCATGCTAGAATCCCAGAGGAGCAAATCCAAAGTGGTAGTGCTTTGTTTTCACAATAATCTGATAGCCAAAACATGCAACGTGAAGCCACAAACCAGAAGAAAGTAAAATAAAAAAAACCCCAAAAAAACACAAATACCTCAATACCCAGGGATGCCAGTAAGGCCACCCACAGATGGGCTGCACTTCTATCCAATCTAATGGGTGTTTACACACTGACATCTGCGCTTCCTGCACGCTTTTCAAAGATGACCGTTTTAACTATACCTTCTCGCCGTCGTTATTGGACTCAAAGATGTAGCATACGGTGACCGGCCGTCCGTCCACCCGCCCCCCGGCCGTCTGCACGATGAAGCCAAACAGGCGCTTGTTCTCCTGGTGAGAGGCGCACAGCACCACGCTGGAAAGGGGGAACTGCGGTGAGGGAACAGAGTCGACGGGTGTTGAAATGGTGGACATATGGCGCAACTTAAATTCAACATGAACTCAGAATGAACATTTTAACTAGATGGTCCAAATGCTCAGCAAGGTATACATGGTCCAAGGTAACATCTGAGCTGTAGCTGATATAATCAGACCTACCCTTAATCTCGTGACTTGTGTTTGAGGGTCAATGAGCCTGGAGGGGGGGGGAGACATAGATAGGTAAGAAAGAAAACACTAAACATTCCCGCTGTGCAATGGGGAACATTAACACTGCAACCAAATCCCAAGCTTGTTTTTTTTGCCCTTGTCTCACTTGAGGCATTCACAGGTGACAAGCAGGTGGGACTCGGTCATTCTGAAGATGTTGTGGATGGCTCGGGCTGCCAGGATCTGCCTCATGGTTTCGTAGATGACGTCTGTGCTCTCCATGGCCTTCACCTCCATGGAACCCAGGAAGCGCACGATAAAGAGCTGGTGCAGGATGGAGTCTGCAAGCATGGCCAGCGGCGGATTACTCCTCTGCTTTGGTTCGTGATGAGCAGTGAACAATGGAGTGATGGTCTGTGTGCATTAGATGCTCTTTTGGAGCATGTACCTTCACTACTATCTCCAGACTGCAGCTCTCCAGACTCCCCAAATGGGTTGGTCCTTCTTTCAACAAAGGGGCAAAGAAACACTGCCATTATGTCCAAGAGAATTTACAATAAAGATAAACGAGTACAGCAATCTGTGGAGCAAATGACGTGCTGAGCAAAAAGCTATGGGACGAGGCCCGATTTATGTGGCAGGACGCTGAAGGATAAACATTTAAATGTCTGTGTGATTTGCCAATTTGGACATTCCTTGGCCTCCCGAAGTATAACTCGGGTTTTAACAGTGCTGACCTGCCCTGGTTGATGTTCTTGGCTTGGGTGGCGTGCTCCTCGCAGACAGGCGAGATGATGTCAAACTGGATGGGTGTTTCTGGGGCAACGAGGGAGTCCAGAGTCAAAGAGGAGAGAGCTGATGACTCGGAGCCTACGGAGCCCTGGCTGCTCGTCCGTGCCGCCCTGGGCCGGCCTTGCCTACAAAAAGGGGCATAAAAATTTGTGTTACTGGCTAATGGAGGAACGAGGCAGTCTGGTTTAAGCAAGAGGGGAGGTGTGTGGGTGTCGAATGAATACTGACGTGCTGGGTCGAAAACTCTCGTGCCTCTGTTGGAAGGAAGGGGAAGGTGTCACAGCCTCCAGAGCAGACTGGTTCGCTCTGGCAGCCGTTTCCTGTCAACAAGGAGGGAACAGTTTCAGTGAGGCAATGATTTAGCAATACTGGAAACCAGTAATACGAGCTTTGGTTTTGTGATTAAATGCTAAATTATAATTATTTTGTAATACATGTAAGAGATAAACCACACAATTACCTCAGGGTTCTCACTAAGATATATCCTCTTTGAGATGTTATTTATTGTTGCAATCCACTAAAAGAAAATGTGAAGACATTTCTGTAGTCATTGTCCCATACTCAAATTTTGTGAATTAAAATTTTTCATTTTAATAAATATGATATTTGAAGACATTTTGGAAATGTAAACATGCTGTAGCTTCATTAAACCTCTTCACAGTCCTTCCTGCTATCCGCCTGTAAAATGGCCACCCTGCAGTGAAGAGAAAGATCACAGCTCTGAACACACTTTTGTCACAGTAAGCAAATAGAAACAAGTACAACTAAAAGGACAACAGGACCAAAGTCTATTCTCATAATTCTCCCATGAACAATGAATTTTAATGAGTGTTCTTATGCAATGTTCTTACTCGAGATTTACATAAACGTGACTCAAAAGGATGCTACTGGCATTATATGAATGTAACCAGAGCTCTCAATAACTGCTTATGGAGGGGAGGGGAAGGGAGGGGGGCATAAACTGAACCAAAATCCTGGCGTGTGACCCATTAAACAACGTACTTCTTGCCATCAAAGGATGAAATCTGGAAACAGAAGCGCCTGTCCTCACAGTCCACTGCCATGACGGAGCAGTTGTCGATGTCCATGACCAGACCCCCGGCTACGTCTCCTCGCGCCTGGCTCATAAGGTTCCCACCTTGGGTGAAGAAATACTGCCGATCCCAGGTGGAGGACACCAGGCCTGTTTTACTGGATGGAAGATGTAATGTAAGAAACTCAAACAGAATGAGTAGGACTTGTGGTACTTGGTAAAAGGTCATTAATATACTCATTAAACCTTGACACAATTTGCGATATTTCCTCTGATCCAGGCTGAGAATTTTAGGATCGAGACCGTCACACCTGGTCAGAGCACATTTGTCCAGTGGAAGACGTTGGTTGGAAGCAAGGAACTGTTGCTGCCCTACGCTTTCACTACAAATGGTGCCCGAAGTGGGATGGTATTGTGAGAACACCGAGAACACACCCATAGTTAAAGGACCCCCCCCTGCTGTTAGGGGATTATGTGAAATCCAAGCCATGGGTGAGGGGCATAGGTGTGATCCTGGATGAAGGGTGGATGCTTGGGGACACACAGAATACGTGATGTGCATCACCCCTGAAGGAGAGAGTATAACCGAGTATATCTGAGACCATCAATCAGAAGAGTAAAATGTGTGTTTCAGTATCTGCCATGACAGAGCTGGCTCTTTGGTCTGGTAGTCAGAGCACATGTTTTTGAAAGTCTGAAACCACGCTTTGCCCACTTTACCTTGAATACAATTGCAAATTAGCCCAGAATGCTCATCCATTTACATACTTTTCCAGATTAGATTAGGATTGTGGCTTTTAAAGCCCATATTTCTGCAGATTTACATTAAGCCTTCACTTCACGTGAGGAAGACTGTGCCCATACTTGCGCGTATTGAGGTAGCCAGCCTTGCGGGTCAGGTTGTGATTGATGGGGATTTTGCTGGGATCGGGGTCTGGCATGTACAGCAGGTCGCTGGCCTGCTCCAGATCCTGGATAGTCTGTTGCATCACGTCCACCTCGCTGTCCATCTCCCTGCGGACACTGCAGACATGCATGCATCAAACAGGAAGCTCCTCTTTACATAAAAGGACAGAAGTGCTTAAAAGCACACACACTAAACCTTATCGCCACAGTCAAGGTGAAGTATAGACCCATTCTTTAAGCCTAGATAAATATTAGAGGAACGTGCTAATGCCTGCATGTCATCCAGCGGTAAAGTCAACATCATGATCGTGTTCATTTGAATAATTCTACACAAATGGCTTTCAGTAGCTCAGTGAGCAGCTAAAAACTATGCAGTAGCACAAAAGGAAAAATAGCTTTAAATAAATAATAATAATAATGACAGGGCAATTGCAATCAATTTACAGTCAATACATAGACGCAAGTGCTTATATAACCTACTTCTGTACACTGGTTCCAATGTTTGTGAGAAACTCTTCCCATTGCTGTGTGAGGTTCTCCGATCCAAGCTTGAAGAAACTTATCTGATAATGGTAGAGCAAAAACATGGAGCAGCACATCCAAACAAAACTCTGGTTAAGGCCTGCAAGTGGGTCTTCTCCCATCTCCCAAGAACTAGCAGCGCGGAAACCCAACATCTGTTAGGAAGAACAATGGTGTGATCGTTTCATGTCAGGAGGAGCCACACCTGTGCTTGCATGTAGCCCAGCAAAGGCTCCAGCAGGGCAATCTTCTTCTTGTACTGTAGAGCATTCAGAGCCAGGAAGTAGTGCATCATGGTCTGGTGCTGCTTTTTCCTGGAGGTGTAAACATCCTCCATCACTTCACCTTTTACCTGTTGTTGAGGCAAGAATTCGTATGTTCCATAATTAAGTAATGTAACTGGATGATTGTGTGCAAGATCACTACTGCAGTGAATGCAGTTTACAGCATAATGTAATTATTGTGATCTTAGCTAAGCAAAATAATGGTGATAAATACAGTCAATGCACATTCATTATCACAACATCAAAAGTATACAGAAAACTCTCTAGCACAATTATAAAAACGGTTCCACATTCTGCACCTCAGCAATGAATTATACATTCCAACAGGTGCTAAAAACTAACAAGCTCAACACTCCCTGTACATGTTAAATATTAACCCAAACTGCACAGTCCTGTTCCACCCAAAACCATGTCTACAGTAAATTCCTGCTCCACACATACAGGCAGGACCCGAGCCAAATCTGTGTAACATGTGCACCATCAGCATGCGCAAAGCCAAGGCTCAGTATGGGGTTCATTAAATAAAAACAGTGAGGTGTATGATAGAAGCACAACAGGACAGTGCTTTAATAAAGGCCCCCAACAGAATGGGTGAGAGGACAGACCGGATTTGATAAGCATTGTGTGCTAATGTTTGCGAGATAAAATTCAACCTGTGCCATTTCAGTTTAAATTTTATTATTTTTTTTTACAGCAACTTACCTTCTCGTTTTCTTTTTTTTTAGATAACCGACTATATCTGTTGATGGCCACGTCATGATCTGAAAATAAATAATAATAATTAAAAAAAAGATATTTAATATTGCTCAGAGAAAACAAAAAAAACTGCTAGAGAGGCCTGGTTATGTTATGCATGAAACAAAACTGATTAAAAACTAGACTTACAGAACAGCTGTATCACGAGACAGTACCTTTAATTCAACAGCAGCCGGACTTTATAGAGACAAATCAAAATATTCAAGCCCTTGAACGTAACCCTAACCCTAGTCACACTTGAAAGAAGAGGTGGGGTCATCAACAACAAGATTTTAAAATAGGAAGAAATTCAGAGTCATACTTTAGATGCCATGGCACCAACGAGGTTGAATCATGAGTTTAACGTTACACTTTTTTTTCCATTAGATAATTAGGAATTAATTTCTCCCATCTTTTTAAGTATTTACCTCAAGAATGCAGAAGTGTGTGTCTATGTTGAACTGAACTTGTCAGCTGGGTCTGAGTCTGTGTCAGTGTTAGTTTTATGTCATGTGACATTGAGTATTTAAAGCAACATCTATATGCACCAGTTTTGAATGGTACCGAGGACAGCATGAGCCAAAGCAAGACTATTAAAATAAAAGAAAATATCGTAATAAGCAAAAACGCCCTGCTTATTTGTTTGTGGAGTCCAAGCCTCCGTGCGTTCTTTGGCTCTTCAAAATATGGAATTTGGAATACAACGCACCAGTTTTCAGTTTTTGTACAAAGCTGATTCTCACCATCACTGGATATCTGGAATACTTCCTTCAGGGTGAGGATTTCTGTAGGAAAGAGATGCAAAATGGTCATGTCTCCGTAACCATTACACTGGTGTGACACAGACATCGTCCCTAGCTCACAATTCTCTTACCTTTCAGGTCCCTTTCTTTGAACTGAGTGATGGGAAACATCATGGCATCTGCAAGCTGAGTGGACAGAACAGCATGGCAAGAGCTGAGCTGCCAAAGAAAACGAGCGAGAAGCAAAAGACACATTGAGAAAGACGATAAACAAGGTAGAAAAACATCAAAATACAGTAGGTGTAGGCTCAGCATTGCTCTCACCTCGTCGATGACTTTGGCAAACTGCTGCAAAGTCGAACTCATGACCTCATCATCACCGCCAAGAGGGAAACGCTACAACAGGGAACAGGGCTGTCTTAAGCTTTAAGGCTCATGAGAGTATTAGCTGCATGCACTCGCAGTACTTGTGCAACACTAAAAATTCTTCTACAACTGCAAAAAAAAATCACTTTGCTCAGAAATGCCCACTGAGAGGCAGCAAGGACATGGGAGAGGTTACCTGCTTCTCATATTCCTTCAGTAACTTGGACGTTAGATGTGTGGCTGCGCTAAGTTCATTCTGTAAAACATACAAGCTGTAGTTTAAAGTTCCAGCAAACATGAAAGTTTAAAAAGAGACACTTCACCACGTCACAGCATTACTGAAAGAAAAGGAACAGCCTTACAGGAGATAAACTATCCCTTACCTGCGCATCATATATTCTGTGCATGGCCTGGAAGAGTTGATGATAGTAGCTAGATATTGCTGCTGTGTCCTCTTCAAACACACCCAACAGGGAGCGTGTCTAAAAAGACAAGACAGTACATGGCACAAGAAGCCCGACCAACTTATTTGATGAGACTATACGAACTAGTGGTCACCGTAATACAAGAAACAAAGTTGTGTCACTTCTTAAAATGGGCCCGTCTTGTCAAATACTGATCTTAGCTAGCAAGTCTTGCCAGCAGAAATCGCCCGACAAAATGCTTAGTCTTTTAGAGGTCACACCAAAATTGTACCTACCAAAAATTTCTACGGGAGTATATTCCGGACTTTAAAAATTTTTAACCTTCCCTTTTTCTTGGTAAACAGTGCTTATTAATGTGTTACACACTATAAGATCTGCAAATACCTGGCATAACCTCCCACGTAAAACCCCTTGTGTTTGGGAGGTATACGACATTGCAAAGGAACTTCGCAACCTAATTACCGTAAAATGTAGTCAGTCATTTTTAGCCGTAATTTTTTTAGATTAGTTAGTTAGCCAGTTGCACAACCAGCTAGAGATCTCCGAGCTCAGCGACGGATAAACGCGTTATTCTTCGCTTGTAAACACTGAGGGCGTGCAGGCGTTACTGCATGCATCCAGCATTTCCTCACAGATATATTACACTAAGATACTTAATAATGCCATTCCAGCCCTCTACATTTTAATAGTCTTGTCAGACCCACGGCGAAGCTACAAAATCAACATTTTAAAAACATGTAATCATCACCGCCTTTAAACGAAGCCGCGTTTTTTTTATTCACAAAGGCTGCCAGTTAGCATAAGGTTATTGCTTTGCTGGGTAGTTAGCCTGCTAGCCACATAGCTATGAGACTAGCTAGCTAGGTTAGCGTGTCCAGATTTCCTTGCATGTTTCGGTTACCTGAGGGCTGTCCTCCAGAGACTCCTCTATCGGCAGTTTGTCAATTCCAGGCATGACTACAGTGTGAACTCAACGCACAGGTCTGAGTTGCTGTTTATATAACGTCAAACAACCGACAGCGTTTGTGAAAAATCTCTCCTAGGTTGCTTTATTCAAGACAAATCAACACCCCACCAGAATCCGCCCACAAATGCGGATATTCCGTATTTTCCTTTCCCGGGATTGGCGGAGAAATTGTGTTGTGATGACGAGTGGTTATTATTTTAATAAAGTAAAAACAGTTTTGTTAAACGCAATGCCCTTGATTTTAAGATCTTTGTTTTGATAAACACGCCAATGTCCGAATGGCTTGACTTCTTGCTAAGCAAGAAATATAACTTTGAGTTAAGTTAGACGAGGTTAGGTCGACGGTTTTCGGATTTATGATGTCTATGATATATGATTAACCTTAGGCCTACTGTAGCACAGCAATTATAGCTAATTTCATAAGTAGTCCAATAAATTAATCCGAAACACAAAGCATTTGTTCTTCTGCGCCTGCCAGCAGCCCAGGGGCAGTACGCGAGCAAATGTTCAAATCTGCTTCTAGCAAACGCAAAACTACGCACATTCCTTAAGGATCACATTCCCCGCCGATCTCCAAACAATGTTTACAGAAGTGAATATGTTCTAGAAGTGAATCAACAAACGAATGTATAAATCTAATGTTTAAAAACTACTATTATGATTTATGCAGCCGTTTATCTATTAGTGCTCCGAACAATTATAAAATTAAGCAAAATTACTATTTACCACAAAACAACAAAAAAGTGTTTAGGCTACATTTAAGTGAAATATGCAAAGCAGAAACTGTAATATTCATACGAATATTTCATATTGTTCATACGAAATAGACAAACAAAATAAATTGCATCTCTTCTGCAACATAGCATGACATTATATGAACAGAAGCTTGCATCTAGTTTGAATTCTTATTCATCTTAGCTTCCATGAAGTAGGCCTCCTAGAGCTCTGACACTCTCATCCGTGAGTGCATCGGCCCCAGGTCACTCGGGCTGACCCACATGCTTCTGTCCGTAGAGATCATACTCTCTGTATAAGATGTATTCTTTGAGACGATGTGGCAGAGGCAGGAAGCTCATGAAGACTGGAGCTCTGAGACGAAGTCGTCCCAAACACCTCCTGATCTTCAACCGGCACAGGTGCTGCAAGCAGCGTGCATTCTCTGAAGGATTAATGATTCAGTAAGTAATTTCAGTAGCCCTGAAAAACCCTTAAAATTGTTTAAGATGTTTCAAGTCAAATTACTTAAACTTAAAGTATTTGTTTAGGCTTGTGCAGTCACCATGCTTCAGTACACTTCATAAATCATCGTGTTGCTACTGTCCGTAGTCTGACCCTTAGTCAAAGACAGCAGTCATACCAGTTCCACCATGTTTCAGAGATAAGATGGTAATGCTTTAGCACTAAGCACATGAAATATAAGTACCGTTCCATTCAATTAAACAGTTTAACTGCATGAATTTCCATACTGGTGAATTAAAACGTTGCTTGATTTGCTTTACTTGCCAACTCAACACTGCAAGACGTAGGTAAACTTTTGCACTTTTGTGGTGAAGCTTTGGTACAAATATGTCTACATTTTTATTTGATGCCTTGTTTGGTGCAGCAGTTTTTTCATGATTTACAGTATTCTTTAATCATCCACTACTGTAGTTTCCATTGCATTGTTTTCCTATTGCTAAGGTAATGATTGAGTTCTTAATAATGTATAAGTATTAATAATAATTTACATGTATTCTTAATAATGAAGCAACCATTTTTGTACATTGTTGTTGGCACAGTTCACAGACATGCCTCCTACTAAATTGTACAGTGTCCTTAACTACTATTCACATGATGGCTTCCTTTGCTGACAGTTATAATTCTTTAATTGTCATGTTGAGAGGAAACCTCAGCAGACACCAGATTCAAATGGGATGTTTACGATCATCTCTAGATCTATCATGTTGCTCTCTCGTACGTTAATTAATCATGCAACAACTTGTGCGTGTTGCGTGGGGTTGTGGGGACAACATGTGAAAAAGGAAGTTATTCCTAAGTAGTTTACTCAGTGAAGATGTCAGCACAGTAAATGCAAAGCAATATAAATTGTCAATAAAACATTTAGGTTATACCATAGGTCTACTTAGTTTCTGATAAGTGTTCATACATCACCTGCAGTGGCTCAGAAGTACCTCAGTAATATATGTTTGAAAAGTCTGAAAGAAGTGTTACTTACTTAAAGAAGTCTGAATGTATGTTGTACCAAACACATGCTTTACACCACACACCTTGAATCCTGCAGATTTCCATCCACTGTGTCTGTTCCATCAGAGTTGCCTTCAGCTTGGAGCAAAACTTGACGTGGTCCACATAGTCTAACATGATGCGTACCACTCGTCCTGTGAGGTGTTTCAGCCAGCTGACAGTTATCACTTCACAGAACTGCAGGATAAGAATGAACGAAAAGAAGTGGGAATGTATCGTGGATGACAATAATAAGAATAGGTAACAACAATTAGAATAGGTAACAACAATTAGAATAGTTAACAACAATTAGAATAGGTAACAACAATTAGAATAGTTAACAACAATTAGAATAGTTAACAACATTTTTAAAGGACAACATAAAAGTTAGGGGGTACTGAATATCGAGGTTTATGGATTGCAATTTCCAAGTCACATCGTTGCTCCTCCCTTTGTTATATCTATCATTTTTGTCATTTAGATGCTGAATTCCTGGCAATTCTACAGTCAACAGTAGAGTTGAATTCCCTCACCGCCGTGTCCTTGATGACGGTGCTGCTCCATCCCTCGTAGTCATCAGGCACGTGAGATTTGTCTCCATACGGGCAGTGGAAGCAGCGCTGCACATCGTAACCGTAGTTGAAAAGCATCCTCATCACCACCTCGTCCTTGAGGGCGTACTGCAGCGCCGAAGGGAAGTGTGTTGTGTTCACGCGGCAGAAGTAGTTGACGTTGGCGCCATGTCTCAGCAGGGTGTCGATTAGCTCGTTGTTGCCCAGGCGTAGCGCCACCTGTAGACACTTCACGGGATCCTGGTTGGGCATGGCGCCGGCCTCCAGGAGCACCCTGGTGGAGCGCACGTCGTCGTTGGAAACGGCGAAGTAGAGGGCGGACTTGCGGCGGTCGTCATAGCTACGCTGCACCCACGGGTCCAGCATGAAGTTGGGGTCGTAGCCAGCGCTGAGCAGCATCTGCAGACAACGTGTGTGTCCACTGGCGGCCGCTGAGTGCAGGGGACTTATTCCGCTCTCGGCCACGGCATCATGGGTGGTCACGGGGATCAGGAGAGCCAGAGCCCTGGCAAAGAGAGAGATGAGTATGTATGTATTTGTACATGTATGTACAGTATATATGTAAGTATGTATGAATATGTAAGTATCTGTTGTATGAATAGCACAAATGAATAGCATAAATGAATAGCACAATTGAACAGCACAAATGAATAGCACAAATGTAATGGAATTTTAGTTTTAGCCGATTTGATATGGCAGAACATGTGATGCAGTAAAGACCCCCTTTATCCCCTTTGCAAAAGCGCTGCAGATCGTGTTAGAGATGTTAGCTCTGATCTGTGGAAAGAAATGCTTCTTACTTCTCATGTCCACGGTGGGCCACTCTATGGATAGGCAGGTGGCCTGTGTGTTTTGGTATATTTGCATCAGCGCCGTACTCTAGCAGCAGGGCAATGACATCAGGGTTCCCAGATGCACATGCCTCAAAAAGGATAGTGGCACTGTCTTGAGCCTGAGACTCCACATTAGCTCCTGCATACCAAAGATCAAAACTGTGACATCAATGGCAAAAACCAGGATCTTACCTTCCTACTTCGCCAAAGTCTTTCCTACATATCTAAGCACTCTTTAATAAAAGTTGCTTCACTGACAAACTCCACAATGGCCCACTATCCTTCATGGTAAGTCTCTCACATTCACACCTAGCGTCTGACCTTTTTGGAGCAAAACTCGTACTATTTCCAGGTAACCCCCTTGTGCGGCCAGTGCCAGTGGGGTGAGGCCATACGTGCTCCTGGGGTCGGGATGAGCTCCAGACTGCAGCAGCAGATTCACTGTGTCCGTGAGGCCCAGGCGAGCAGCTTCATGTAGGGCCGTTCGACAGTGCATCCCCTCCTGGTTCACTCTGGCACTGAAGCAGAGGAGGAGCTTCACCATGTCATAGTGGTCGTTTCTTAAAGCTGTGGGAAGGTAATTATGTTTTGGGGAAAATGATTTAGATCCTGAACTTCTTTAAAGGAATGTTTGTCCAAAAAAGTGTTAACAGTGACTAGTGGCAACTAAATGCTCACAGACACCAGTAAGTATAATTTTACGTAATGCTAACTAGTCTTTACTAGGTCCCTTACTTATTACTAATTATTTATTACTAGTTCCCTTTCTTTATTAGCAGTGTTATATCTTCTCTTTTTACTACCATGGTCACATACTCAGTACAAAAACTACAGTGTCCAAAATTAGGAAAGTTCACCGTATATATTCTGTATTATACATTGCCTCACTCTTTTATGGATAGTTGGTTTTTCACTTTATTCTAATTTTGTACTTCATAATGCGCAGCTGTAGAGTACCTGAACCTCACACAAGCATTTCAGAGAACAACGGTCTCAAACAACGCGACAAACAAACTCAAAATGTAAAGGAAATATTCCATGAAATAAATTAGTTTTCCTGACCTACAACAAGAGGAGTGTCCTCCTCACCATCCAGACTGTCAGGAGTGCTTCCGTTGTCCAGTAGGTAGCAGACATTATCCAAGAGACCCTTCTCTACAGCTAGGAAGAGGGCAGTCTTACCCCGAAGAGTTTTTCTCATCTTAGCGTCTGTGGGAGATGCTATGATAAAACAGGCACACACAATATACACAATATACCAATCCATAATATACACAATATACCAGTCCACAGACATCAAAACAAGCTTAGTGAAACACAGAACCTGTCAGAAAGGTGCATACTATTTATTACAGCATACAGTATATATGTTATACACAACATATTTACGTTATATATAACATATATATCATTGTGTGTTTGCTTCATTGTATGATTGGATTCACTCCCAAGGATTTAAGCATTTTGTAACAAAATGGAGTATCTCTCCAGACCTGTGAAAGTGATCTCTAGGATGCACTGGTTATTCTGCACGGCTGCTTCATGTAAGGGAATATGGCCGTCATTGTCTTCCTCGGAGAAAGCGCGCTGGTGAATGGTGAGCTTGCGAAGAGCCGCCTCGTCACCTGGCATCCAGTCAGCAACACAAAACCCTCTCAGTAGATCAGCTATAGAGTACATGTGTCTGCTGTACAAACACTCTCTGAATCTCACCTCGTTTGATGGCACTGGAGATTTTGTCTCTTTCTGGACTAGTTTGTAATATCCTGTGGACAGGCAATTTTTTAATTTACAAAAGCAATTATAATGGGTTTTTTTTTCCATAATGTTTAGTAATGTCACACTTTCTACCTGCATCCATCTTCAGAAAATAAGTCCTTAAACTCGGTCTTAGTGCTTGGCAGAATGCTTTGTTCTATCATGTACTGAGTTGCCACATCTTCATCAAAAATCCCTCCAGTTGTCTCAAAATCCATAGTGGTGTGTTGAATTTCAAAGAGCAGTTCAGCCCAAACCTTCACTGTCAACAGTGTCATAGAAATAAATTATGTGACTATTTTACATGCGTGCCATTAAGCTGTAACCCATGTCCTTCCTTCTGATCTGCACACTTAATTCAGAAACATGCCTGTAGATAGATGAAAATAAGTGTAAAATAGAAAATTAATTACACCTGTTAATATTTGTTAATATTTATCAGTGTTTATCAATGATAACTTAATGATTCGCAGCACAAGGCAAATAATGGTGAACCTGAGCTCTTTCAAGCTTGTACAAGTCAGGAAACAAATCTTCAACATGCTTAGCTCTATGATGTAAACAAACCTCAGTACGGCACAACACAACCCTCTAACGCATAAGCCAGTCAATGGCTAGCAAAAGTAATCATTACTCACCCCTTGCATACAATGAGCAACAGCGGTGATCCCCAATTGACAAACAGTAATATCACCTTTTAGCAAGAGTTATACCATTACCACGTCTCACGGCAGGGTGCGCTTAGGGGGCTCCTGAGCTGCATGCTACTTTATTTATGTCATGGCCCTGCTATAAATATCTGATCATGAGACGGAGCGAGGCCTGGGACCCGGCCTTGTAACACACTTTTCACCCCATGTCCCCAGAATGAGAACTTGCTGCCAAGAGCAAGATAAAATTACGCTGCATCAGTACAAACGCTCCTCTGCTGAAGTGCAAAAAAAATGGTGACATCTTTAGTTAATATTTTAAAACTTTAGTTACAGGGTGATGGCATCCTCTTCCTTGAGCGTTGTTCGTTCCTTCTGGATTCAGGTCCCGGTCTCATTGACCTGTTCCATAGATGGGATAGACCCTATATACTTTAATTCTATAGGAGTGTTTCATTCCAGCCCTAATCTAACACACCTTTTCCAGTTCATCATGGACCAGAGTTTAAGTCAAAGTAACCAAATCAGCATCCTGCTTTTGTATATGTGTGTATGTGTGTGTGAGAGTGTGTATGAGTGTGTGTACAGACTGCAAACTAATGAGATTACTGGGAAAAGGTGTCTTCAATTATATCTTGATTTAAAAAATCAGAGGCTTGGAGTCTCATTAGTACAGTAGCATTAGCCATTTTTAACTATTTACTTAAGTGAAAAGGACCAAACACAAAGACTGGGAAATTCAATCATTTCTAATCGCCACACAAAACACATAACCCATTCTATCAAAACATCAAGTGGTTTGAGCTCAATAAGTAGATCTTTGTCTCTACATCTACTTAATGTGTGGCAATAGCACAGGAACTGTGCACAATAAGCATCGTTTTTAATGTAAAATATAATGCCAAAGCCCCAGTAAATCGATGTGTGGGTTTCCATAAATATAATGCAGTTTTCAAAATCACAAAACTGTGTAAAAGAGATGGACAAATGAATTTGTTGCCATGAATGTGCCCTCAAACCCAATGTGGTCGATTTCTATTATTACACCAGCCCTGGTCTGGCTCTGCTTCCGAAGACATCACAGCACCGTCTGGACTCTTGAATTAAGCGCAGCAGAGAATATTGCGGTCACTCACCTTTACGCAAGCAGGACAGGAAGCCAGCCAACTTCCTACAGCCACACCAGGCTGCTGGTTTTGGATTTCCTGTGCTTTCACTAATCATGCACTCATTTATCAGTAACTTAAAAAGATGGACTAAATAACATACCTCCTAAATAATTAATGAGATTAGTTAAGTCTACAAATGTCCATGCTTTAAGATGTTAGTTTTTTTACAAGTAAACTGCAAAACTACATTCCTCTTAGATCTGTCAGGCCACTTTGAGGTCATAAAAGTAGGCCTGGAGAGTGTAGCCAGTCATAAACCTCTCACCCTGAGAAAGGTTTAGGTGCTGATAAGATGGGTCCGTGTAGCAGTGGTACCCCTGAATGACTGGGACCAGGTCCAAGTTCAGGGGAAAAGTCATTTTGCAGTGCATTATCCACTAAAATTGCCTAAAACTGGTATGACATATCATTCAAAAGCAAGCCTGAAGGACCTTTAAAATTTTTCCCATATTAATTTTATTTGCAAATGGTTGGAGAAAGACCTGCCCCAAGACACTTTCAAGCAATTTAAAGTGAAGTTTTGATTTTAGACTTCAAACACTTAAATTTGTATCAGCAACTTTAACAAGCGATATCCTATTGGTAGGATATACATTGGTATGCACGACAAAGGAAATGCTTAAGACAGATTACATCGCAAATAAAGACAACTGTAATTTCTGTAATTGAAAAACTTTATTGTGTTGTATTGGACACATGGCATTTATGACCTAGGCCTCTCCTTCTTGCCTTTGTAGAGGGCCAGAAGGGACACATTGGCCACCTTCACCACCTTGAATCGTACACCAGGGATATCACCCACAGCATGACCCTTCCTACCGAAACCTGCCACCAGGACTTCATCGTTCTCCTGTCAGGCAAAGAAAAGGAACATGCTGTTGAGTTCATATAAACAAGTTCAATCACATTTAATGACCCTGCCAAAAGATCCAACAGAACTCATGTTCACCAATATTTACCTCAATGAAATTCAAGCAACCGTCATTAGGGACAAAAGCAGTGATCTTCTTGCCGTTCTTGATCAGCTGAACCCTGACGCATTTCCTAATAGCAGAGTTGGGCTGCTTGGCTTCAACACCACTGTGCGGGGAACAGGAAGCGTGTTGTTACGCACTCATTACTACAAGCGCACCGCGAGTAATAACTAAGCCTGCACCTACACTTTCTCGAGTACAATTCCCTTGGCGTGTGAAGCTCCTCCGAAGGGGTTAGCCTTCAGCGCTGTGCCCAAATGGGCCTTCTTGTATTGTTTGTCGTGCCATTTCTGCTCACGGCGGTGGTCCCGCAGCTTTCTGGCAGTACGTAATCCACGGCACTTGCCTAAAAAACAAGGCATAAATCTCTTAGCCAGATACATTACAAAGACCAACATATACATTAGCTAGTCAGTTAACATCGTGGACAGATGTACCTCAACTCAGCTAACGTGGCTACCTAAACAGTAACTTGGCAAGCTGGCTACATAGCTAACGACTCGTTAGCCAACAAGCCATTTACAACTTTATCCGAGACCCATAATCCTAATGTATCCCTCCTTTATTAGTTATTTTCAAAATAAACAAACATTTAATGTAGCAGGCACGGAGAGTACACCACTCCGAAGAAAGAACCAGCGGGGAGATCGTAAAGCTAGCTTATTTTAGCTCAGTAGCGAGGTAAGGACAGTTCAAAAAATGGCGTAGCGGCTCTCCACGTTGTCGTATCGTAATTATTAAATAAAATCTTAGCCATAAATCGTGTATGTGATTTGCTGACATATTCTGGTGAATAAGAGTATATATTTCGCAAAGATATAAAAAACAATATAAAATTGTACCTCACACGACTATTTTAAAGCATATTTAAAACCGAACACAGCGCATACCCATTTTAGGAGGATCCGAGTCGTGGAAGGAAAGAAAGAGACCACAATTCTTTGCGACAATATGTTCTCTGAGGACCGTAGGTGTCTACGTGAATGCCAGCTCATATCGGTGTTGTTGTAGGGGAAATATGCTATTTCTTTCATTTTTATTGATGGGTTTTAGATTTGCAATTACAAAAACTGCACCCATATTTGAGAGAAAGTTTTCGTCCACATTCTTTCTCCACCTTCATAATTTTGCACAGGATACAGATTATTTACAATAATGTAATAACTATAATATTAATAAAAGAATAATTATGATTAATTGGGGCATGAGCGGATTTTTTAAGATGTCATTTTTCCTTAGTTAAAAAATTGTATGCACCCTTTCAGACCATTAAGATATATAATCTCAACAAAATTAGCAAAATTAATATGTAAAGTTAAAACCATTGCATACAGACATGGCCTAAATATATTCACAACGCTGCTGCTACTACTACTAATACTACAACAACTACTACTACTACTACTACAACTACTACAACAACAACTACTACTACTACTACTACTACTACTACTACTACTACAACAACAACTACTACTACTACAACAACTACTACAACAACAACTACTACTACTACTATTACTACAACTACTACAACAACAACTACTACTACTACTACTACTACTACTACTACAACTACTACAACAACAACTACTACTACTACTACTACTACTACTACTACAACAACAACAACAACTACTACTACTACAACAACTACTACAACAACAACTACTACTACTACTACTATTACTACAACTACTACAACAACAACTACTACTACTACTACTACTACTACTACTACTACAACTACTACAACAACAACTACTACTACTACTACTACTAATAATATAATAAACAGCAACAATATTAATAATAGGTAGAAGAATCAACATCGTTATCATTATTATTATTACCATTGCGCAGAATATGTAATAAAAATAAATTCTTTTTTATTATTAAACCAGTCTGTAAAGATAAAGGAAGTTTAAAATGATTTAGGTCTAAAAGGATGCTAGCGAATAGACTAATATAATGCGTTTCAGGTAGGAGCCATAATCCTTCATAGATTCTGTTTTTATTTATTTTTTAGACACGAAAATAAATTATTAGCTCCGTCATCATCATGCATAAGCGAAAAATCAGTCATTGTTCCTTTTTATCAACTATTTATTTTACACATTTTAACACCCCAATGGCCCGATTCCTTTGGACTAGAAAAAATAGGCTATGATAATACGTTTACTGATATACTTGTCATTTTCAAGCGATTGTTCCTATATTCCAATATGAGGCAGAAGATCTCTGCAGAGATCACACGCTCATTAAGTAGATTAAGTAACTACTGAAAGAGGACGTGCAATAGAAATCTAGGTCATGTCCCCGCTGAACAGCAGGTGAATTAAAACGTATTTTATCGACTAGATATAATAAGGAAGTCACACGATTAAACGAACACGCACTCTTTGTTGAGTTGTAGGTAAATCTTTTTGAGAGGTGAAATATATGTGTTTATGGTTTGTGTATCACAGTGTCAGCACGTTCTGCGAAAGGGTGTGGCGGTGATACTCGATTCTTCACTCCCCGAGTGTTTATTGGCTGTTGCTAACGTCAATCATTAGGCTGAGGTTTTGGCTGTTATCGGGGCGAATAATGAAGCAGCAGTCATCAGCTGTGGCAAGCGCGTCTGAACGTATACATGGCATCACAGAGACGCCCGGTGTCTTTTGCGATTTTTTCTTTTATTTTCTTGCAGATATCCTCGTCTTACGAACAAGTAAATACGACTGTTGAAAAGAGGTAGGTGAATTATTCAGTTAACAAGAGAACACTCCAGTAAGTGCGTGAAAAGATGCAGCGCGTTATATGGTGGTCTCACTGTGACATGATATATGATAAAAAGAAAAAATATTAAGATTAGTTTTAATCGTGTCGATTTGTCTTCGGCGGTAATATGGTGTTTCAAACTGATACACCTGGTGGTTACAGCCCTTTGTATCTTGTGGTTGTGCGTTACAGACTATGTGCAATGAAATTGAAGTAGGCTCTGTCAGTGAAACACGAGAAAATCCATCGCTGTTTGTTTGAAGGCTTCAGTTTTTAGGGTAAAGCCATAGTTGGTACCAGAGAACATGCACATAGGGGGACATTGTCTCAGGTAGGAGTCGACGTAATATTTGGTACACATCTGGAAATTTGGGAATTGTACACAATATGGTCCAATGGATTTAAATCGCGAGGTGATGCGTGGGACGTGACGTTGGCACGAGGATTCTAAGGTGAACGATGTTGCAGGAATTTTTCTGTCCGTTTTAAGATAATAATATTTATCTTACACATTAATTTGATTAAAATTACGAATACTTTTTAATGTAGGCCTATTCAACCTGCTGAATAAATGTTTATCGGCAGCCGTAATTTGTTTTGATTCTAAAATGATCACGGCATAACATAACATAGAATCATTCCTTTTATGATACACCATCTTAATAGCCTACAAGCCTTAGTACGGTACCTAACTTTGGTAGAAACATCTTAGATGATTTATGTTGGCAGTAGATAGCAGATATAATATCGTACCTATCTAGAGCTGTATGAAATATTGCTCACCATATCGATACTATACTTTTTTATCAAGCTGCAACTTTTGTTGAAAAATTATCCATGGGGCGACCAGTTCTGATGGCAACAAGATGGCAGAAGGTTGTTTTTTCGTTATCCACCAGATGGCGCACAAAGCTGAATTAAATGTAGCTATTGTTTTTTAATTTGCACCCGCAAATTAAACTAATTAACGTGCACCTTGTAACTTATGCGGTGTCTTTATGTACATTTAAAAAATAAACCTTGCCAGTGTTATGCCAATATTCAGCATAATACAGCCATTTACTTAGAAGTTTAGTAGTTTGGCTTTTATTGCAATAAGAGGGCATTCTGTAAAAGAAAAGACCAAAAACATGTAAAATTGCCATTTGCTATTAGGCTCCCAGGCAAATGCTGTGTACTTATCAACGTATTTGCTCAGTATTGTGTTCTGGATACAATTTTAAAGTGGATTTAAACGATATACGTTTTTATTTCGGTTAACATTGAAACTTTAACAGATGAGAGTTTAGATTATGTACGTTTTTAGAGGCTTAAAAATATATTTTTAGATTTTATAGGGCGAGGAGCCAAAATTCCGGGGGGTGTATGTGGGCGCAACTTCACAGATCGCGCCCTAACCTCTTCCCGTCGCGCACGAAATTGGTTAGACGGTTCCACTGCACGATTATTCATTATGTAACTGCACGATTACTTTATGATTATTTTATTGCACAGTACATAGCCCATAGGCCTCGAGCAGAAAGTAAGGGTTCCTTTTTTGTTTAGTCTTTCTCGCTATTCCAAATATTTAATATAACTGAGAAATGCATTAAGGTAGCAATGGGGATTTCATTCTATTACACTGAGCCCAAGATATTTAATGTATATTTAATAGGTATTTAATAGTCACCTTTCGTGGAGGAACCCTGGTATGGCATGTTTTATTGTGAGTTATCGAGAAGAATTTTCGATTAATCGAGCAGCTGACTCCCCGATTTGAATGAAATGAAACGCATCTGTGTCTTTATTTTTTGTTTTATGATGCTTGAGTTGAATGATATTAGAATAAACATCTTCAAACATTTTCCCATCTTCTTTTCTACAGCTCAGATGACCCACTATCAAAAAACAGCAGAATTAGTGAAAGTGAGTTTTTTTGGGGATTGCTTAAATCCATTAATATTTTTAATGACATTTTTGATCCATTTTTTATCTATTCATTTTGAGCAGAAACAGCATCTGATACCATTATTGCACACAGACAAATGCACTATATATAAATACAATATATATAAATGCACTATATAAAATACACCATATATTAATACACTATATATAAATGTTCTATATATAAATATATGACTCTGTACTATACATTAACATTATCAAACATCTAATTTGGAGGCTTTTCATGGATTTTGGCTCATTTTCATTTAAATCATACAAACTATGAGCAGTGCCAAAGATTGCTTTTGTTCCGGGTCCCTTAAATCCACAGATGGAGCTGCTGGTGAGAGTCAGAGTTCGTCACACGGGGAGATGAACTCACTGTTCAGACGAGCCCTGCAGGTGAGATGCTGCTGACGCTCCAGAGTGACCTTGGGTACGGTCCGGGGTGGAGCTGTCCCCTCCGTACCAGACAGTCCTAATTCCAGGCCCAGGCCATGACTCAGGAAGACAGATTACAAATTACAAATCTCCTCTTCTGTGTTTTTTTTTTGTCTGATGTACTGCAGGGTGCTGTTCCTTTAAGAAGTAATAAGCATGCAAAGAACTGCTTGTATAATCCACCAAAAATTTTTTTGTCTTTTTGTCTGTATTAAATATACAAACGCATATGCACTTTGTTTCCTTATGTCTTTCAGACTCATGAATGGCGGCTGCCATCTCCTTCTCGGAGCGGGCGAAGTTTACTGCAGTACGCAGGAATTATGCCCTACTCTCCTCTGAATGTAGTTTACAATGGCAAAACCTGCATCCTCTTTAGGGCCAGGAAGCTGGCTATCAGGTACAGGAACCACAGTCTGGTGGATCTTACTGAGAGAGTCTTTGGTCCTGACGCACTGGTGGATACCAAAGGCTCGTTCTGCAGCAAAGATAAGGCCATGTACGATAAGTGTCTGTTTTTTTCACCTTATGAATGATTCATGAGATTGATCGCTCAAAAATGTAATGGAACAAACAACAATTTACTTGATAGTAACCCTTTTATTGTTTTATTTCTGGTTTTGCACATCCAGATTATTTTTAATTAATTGTTTTCTGTAAATTTGCTGTTTCCGTGAGAAAATCCATGAGATGGAGTGGAAAATTACAAAAATCTGGGGCTAGAGACATAATCATAAACATATTCTCATATTTCTTTAGACTTAATCTACGTTTTGGAGATGTGGAGGATCTCAGAGGACTTTCCATCAGGTTAGTACCTTAGCTTTTTTTCCCTCATCCACACTGACACATTTACTTCACCTGAAGGCAACAACACTCTGCTGTCTGTGCCATGTTTCACTCAGACTGCAGATGTCCAACACTTTCTACGAGTCAGCAGGACAGAACTGGTTCACGCTAGACAGTGTTCACATCCACTACAACTGGACGCACGAGGCCACGTTCAACGCATCCGATATCTACGCTCCCTCCACCAACTCTTACCACTGCCAACATGTCAGCAGCCTTCAGAAATACAACACATTGCTGGTGCCCAACACTGACAGCTCAGCAAACTGGCATATAACATTCACAGAGTTTCAGGTAACTGGCATATAACATTCACAGAGTTCCAGGTAACTGGTATATAACATTAACAGAGTTCCGGGTAACTGGCATATAACATTAACAGAGTTCCAGGTAACTGGCACATAACATTAACAGAGTTCCAGGTAACTGGCACATAACATTCACAGAGTTCCAGGTAACTGGCACATAACATTCACAGAGTTCCAGGTAAGCGTGCGGCATCGTTCATGAAAATGCAGTGGCTTTAACACATGTGCCAATATTGACATTATAGAAGTCACGTAATGGGACTAAATTGATTCCACTACAGCTGAGACTGGCATGCAAAGCATGTTTTTTTAAATCCTCTGCCATGGTGTGCAGGATGCATGATAAACAGTAAACATGTATTCATGTATAAACATGTAATAAACATGAAGTGCTGTTATATCAGGGCCATCCAGCTGAGGAGTACTATTGGACCTGTTTGGTAAAATGTAGAAAATAATGTGATAATGTAGTAACTATAGATAATGTAGGAAATATGTAAATCACTCCGTGATGTGCATTTGGGATTTCAAGTGATGTGTACAGACTTTCATTTCCCCTTTAGCTTTTGCTCTAATTTTAGCTTTTCAGAAACAGATGCACCTCGCAGTCACTGCTGTAGTTCCTTTATACTTGGTATTGCTTCACTTTCCTCTCCAGATTCAAGCATTCAGTGTCCAGTCCAGCAAGTTCTCTGCGGCCAGTGACTGCGCTAGTTTCTTCACTCCTGCCATCCTCATGGGTCTCATCACATCGCTGATCTTGCTACTTGTTCTCGCCTACGCCCTGCACATGGTGGTCCACCTCAAGCACATTGACCGCTACGAGGAGCACAAGACCACCGTGTACTTCCCCCGGAGCACGGAGGCCGACTGCACAGAGAAGAACAGTCTTTAGGCCTCGGGAATCCATTCGCATTCCTCCCCTGACGTACTCCCAGCATGGAGGTGGAAAACTCGGTCAAAGCCCCACAGTCTGAGCCAGCAACAGCAAGACTGGGAAAACCTCTTTTGTGGATTTTTGCATCTGACTGTGCTACTACTGTCACAGAAATGTAGTAGGACAGTTAGAGGCTAAAGCAGATTGAGAGTTTTACAGGCTCAGTTGTTGTTGTGGATCGGGAGATGTTGGGACTCACATCTGCCAGCATTTACTGAATTTTTTTCCACCAGTGGCTTTGCAAGCAGTTAGTGTCTGAAGGACAAGTTCAGATTTTTGAATGAAATTCAAATTAGCACAATATCTGGTGAATCTTGAATTTGCATCATGCAAAGCCATGAGAAAGGTTTTGTCTCCTTTCTGAATTCCTGAATTTTTGCACATTTCAAAAACTGAATGACGCTGAATCTTAAACCAAGATCTAATAATGTATAATACAAGAAACCCTGAGAGAACAAAAAAACCACAATGTGATACACATTTTCTGTATTTATTAAGACATTATATTCAACACCCAATCTTCCTGTGCGACAAAGTGATTGCTCCCTTACTTTCAAAAGCTGGCTATGCTTTCCCTTAGCAGCAATAATAGCAACCAAATGGTTGCACTAGTTTGTAATTAGTTTGACAATGCCATGAAATAATGTGATCCATTCCTTCACGCAGGACAGCTTTAGCTCAGTGACATTTGTAGGCCTATGAGCATGAACTGCATGTTTCAGGCCATGCCACTACATTTCAATATGGTTTAGAGCAGAGCATCCCCAAGCCATCACACTACCACCTCCATGCTTCACAGTTGATATGAGCCATTAACTTTAAAAAGCAGTGTTGGGTTTTCACCAGAGATAACAGTGGACCATGTTGTCCAAAAAGCTTTACCATTTATCCATAACACATTGTTCCAGAACTCATCTGTTGAGAAGATTCATGTTCTTCAGAATGTGCTCTTCTGCCATGGATTCATGTTCTTCAGAATGTGCTCTTCTGCCATGGATCCCATTCTTGCCCAGTGCTTTCTGACAGTTGAATCCTAACCACTTATCTTAGCTAAAGCAAGAGAAGACTGCAGTTTTTAGATGCTGTTCTTGAGTTCTTTGTCACTTTCTTGATGATTTTATGCCTTAGACTTGGATAGATTTTGGCAGGGAATCCACTCTGGGTAGATTGACTACTGTTGCATGGCTCTGACTGCAGTCTGATGGAGCCCTAGAGCCTTACAATTGCCTTTGAAAACTTTTCAAAACTGATAGACGTCTACAACCTTTCCCCTGAGGTCTTCTGGAGCATAATGTGCCTGACTGTACAACCTGTGTGCTACCACGTTCGTTCTGATTGAAAGGCCAAAACTAAGATTTTGATTGGACAGGGCTAGTCCAAATCAAAGTGGGTCATTAACACAATCATTATCAATCACACTATTTAAATATTTGTTGAACAAACTTTTGTGTGAATTTTCCTGCCAGACTCTATATCTATATACTGTTACAATCAACTATAAAATGAGGCTAAATATAATGTGCAAGATGCACAAATACAGGAATTCAGATAGGTGGCATTGTATGTTCATGGCATTGTATGTTTTAGCACATAACTTTCTGGTAAGGACCAGGTTAATTAAGATATTGACGCTTTATATACAAGCGTTGTATAAAACCATTATGCTAATACCATTAAGTATTATGATCTTTGTTGTGTTAGACACTGAAAATATGGAAATTCAAGCTCTAAACTTCCCAGTGTTTAATATTTTTTCTATAAGAAAATATGCTGTCTTAAAATAAATAAGATATAAACAAATGCTTATATATCAGTAACATACATCAAGGAATGGTTTCTATGCAGTATGTAATGGAACCCAAAGTGTATCCAAATACCAAATCTTCCCTTCAAGGATTTGCAGAAGTTGATATAGGCTATTTTATTCATTGCTATTACTCTTTTGGGAGATGTTTTTAAATAGTGTTGTTATTGCATTTTTGTGTAAATTGTACATTTACTCTGGTTTTGTAATTTCTTATTTTTTTTATTCTTATTATGTGTATGCTTTTGATCTGAGCCTTCAACTGTGAGGTGGATATCAGTCTCACCGTAATAACTATCTGAATTTTAACTATAACAATTGAAGCACAAAGAAGCAACATCGATTTATAACATACAGCATGTGGCTAGGACCATTTCAATACAATCTGATGGTTAGCATTGTATAATGTATACTCCTAATATTCATTATATACTGAATGAGAAAATAGTATATTTTCTTTCATTTACACATATATGAAATGGACTATGGTGTATTGATGTTGATTAATGTCCCGTTTCTGTTGCGTTCAATAAAACCAGCAGCACATTCAAGACGTTTTGCTTGAATATTGTTTTCAATATTGGTATTACTTAATTTAAGCCCTTCCTCAGTACTTGAGTAGCTATTAACTTTATAAATTTTGCCATTTACGAAAGTCGTATAAACGTATCATTAATTAATTTAATTTGATTAGGCTATCTCTGAGGAGAATGTTCTCAACACACAATGACACATCAGAACACCTTAAATATCCTCGTTCACCAAGATGAAACTTCGCCACCTAGCGACGAAGCCTTTGCTTGTAACATCAACGCATTAAGCCTTTGCAAGGCAAATAAAAATGTCAGTTTTTTCACGATTTTTTGAGAAGAAATACTTGTGTGTGATGGTAAAGAAAAAAAAAATGTAAATCTTGCTTTTACGAACACAAAAAAGAAAATGTCGAATGTGTTGATTTCTTATGTGTGGAACGTTTACGTGCTCGAATTACGTATGATGCAAGCGACAAAGAAAGCTACCGGTAGCTTGTAACTAGCAACTTACCCTGCTGAATGTTAGCCTTCCTTTTCGTGGTGTTACTTGTCAAACCCTGATGTTCAGGCACGCGTTTCTGACGAAATCGTTTTTGCGTTGTATGTTGTCTTCTTCAGCACATGTGCAAAATAATATACTTACTCGACGATTTTACAAAACAATGGAACGTGCAGTTGTGAGATGTGTGCCATGGGAGTCTAAGCTAACTATTTCTTTCACTATTGATGGTAGCCACAAACACATGCTGAGGGACCAAACAGAAGAGCTTGGAAAAGTATTAGCAAGAATATCTAACAGCATTATTAAGGCACACACCAAAGGGAAGAAGTCGAAGAAAAATAAAACCACCGACACTACAACCGATGTCGCTATGCCAGTGGTTCGCCTATATTTTAATGGGGACTTCGTAGCTGAAGACTCGATGAACTCCGACGCATGGCAAGATGGAGCAGTATTGCACGTTGGAGACACTAAGTACAAGATTGAACGTAATCCTCCAACTTTCACCACAGCTGAGTTACCTGCGTCTCTTCTTGCTGGCTTTCCTGTTTGCCCAAAATTTGAAATTGAATTCGGGTATTTGAAAGACTGTGTATTTAAATGGTACAGAGAACGTTTACCCAACGCACATGCAAGTGGACAAGAGAACTGCTGGATAGAGGCAGGCAGTGAGCGCGTATTTATACCGTCAAATTTGGACATTGGTTTGAGACTAAAGCTCAAATGTACACCTGGAAACGAATCTAAATACGGGGTGGCGAAGGAACTTGTATCTACGGGTACAGTTGAGGCTGGTCCAGGGGTGTGCACATTTGACAACAGACACATGTACACTAAGAAAGCTACAGATGATTCCACAGTGAGGGTTGTATCCTACAACATTTTAGCTGACATCTATGCTCAGACTGAACTTTCAAAGACCGTGTTGTACCCTTACTGTGCTCCGTACGCTTTGGGACTGGATTATCGACAAAACCTAATAAAGAAAGAACTTTCTGGTTACAATGCTGACATCGTCTGTCTTCAAGAGGTGGACAAAGGAGTTTTCAGTGACAGCCTATTGCCTGCTCTTGATGCATTTGGCATGGATGGTTGCTTCAGGATTAAAGAGAAGCAAAACGAAGGACTGGCTACATTTTATAGGAGATCCAAGTTTAAACTTCTTGCTCAACATGATGTAATGCTGAGTGAGGCTTTGACTATGGATCCTCTAAATAGCGTGGTACTAGATAAACTGTCCAACAATTCAACCTTGAAAGAGAAAGTGCTACAAAGATCAACAACATTGCAGGTATTAAGAAGTTTATCACCTAGCCATCTACAAAACAGTGCAGAGATGCATAATGGGGCCCTGTCGTACCCCTGCTTTTAAAGGGTCAGCGCTCACTAGTATTCAAGAAGGACTTCATAATTATTTTGAACTACATGTCAGCATTACTGCTCATAAATGTTTGTCAATGTTTTTGTTTATTGTAAGGTTACTGTGCTTCAGTCAGTAAGTGATCCATCAAAGATGCTGTGTGTTGGGAACACACATCTCTACTGGCACCCCAAAGGTATATTGGTTTAGATGGTCGCTATTCAGTAACGCCAATTATTCGTTCATGTCCTAAGGGTACACTGTTAACTAGCTCTTCTCTTTTGTCCAAAGGAGGAAACGTCCGATTAATACAAATGGGTGTGGCTCTTGAACACCTGAAGAAATTAACTGCAGATCAGCACTCTGGAACTCTGATATTCTGTGGTGACTTCAACAGCACACCTTCGTCTGGGCTGTTCCAGCTGCTCAGCCAGGGTTCAGTGTCAGAGAATCACAGTGATTGGATGTCCAATGGGCCAGAGGAACTGGTCCAAATGGAGCTTCTCAGCCCTTTTCAGTTGACTAGTGCATGTGGAGAACCAGCCTACACTAACTATGTTGGAGGCTTCCATGGATGCCTGGATTACATTTTCATAGATTCACAGTCTTTGCAGGTAGAACAGGTTATTCCCTTGCCCAGTCACCAGGAAGTCACCACCTATCAAGCACTCCCAAGTGTCTCTCACCCCTCTGACCACATAGCTTTAGTTTGTGACCTCAAATGGAAATGAGATCGATATGCAATCTTGGTTTTGGTTTTACCAGTGAATTTATATGGGTTGGACTTAATTGTCAATTGTATATTTTCCTCCATTTGAATTGTCAAGGTGGCTGCTTATAATTGCATTAGTTCAGGAGTTGATTGATCTAATATACCCAGTGCTAAGTAACTTCTCCATTTATGAACTTTCAACGTGTGAAATACATCAAAATAAATGTACTAAATTCTACATCCACTGTCTAACGAAAACAAATCTTTCAGTGTTTATGCAAAAGGAAAGCAATCATGAAGACAGTTAGCCTTTATAAAATATTTGAAAGTTGTTTTTTGCATTTGCCATTTATTTACATTACATGCTCCATTAAGTGTCATGAGTTAGTTTTAAGGATGTTTTTGTAACAGTAATTAGTCCATTTCTTGTTTGAGACCAGTAAAAATCCTTAAAACACCTCAGATTTTTCCTCAGTCTTTATTAGGAATTTTAGATGGAAGTCAAGTGATTGGATTGCAAATGCCAACAGAGAATCAATGTACGTTTCTTGCCATCTGTTAAAGTTGTAGCATTTCAATCTGTCTTCAGTTTAGGTTCAATCCGATTCGGAAATAAAACCCATCACCAACAAATCCATTAACATTGCAAGAATAAGCATATTTTAAGGCAGTAGTAAAGACAGATACTGAGGGGCCATTCAGGCAAGTTTAGTACATTTATCATTAAGCAAGTTAGCTACTAAGGTCAAGTTAAGACAAGCACTCAAACCTTATTTTTCCACATTGATGATTGTTCTGAAGTATAGGAGAACAAAAATGTAACTTGGACCTCTCCCCTAGAATCTAGGCACAAGTTGGCTTGGGCCACATTCACACATCTGTTCAGGTACACAAACCACGCACAGCTGTTAAGCAGAGCTCATTTTGCCGGCTTCTGTTCTCCAAACCACAATGCCTCTTTTTCTCCTCTCAAAATCATCCAGATTAAAACGCATGCCAACCAAAAAAAAAAAAAAAGACAAGAAATAAATGATCTTTCAAAGCAAAAAATGTGTATAAATATAAATATGTTCCCATATTTGACGATGCAAGAGCTTGGTTGATAATGCATAAGGGAAAATTCATAACCATAATTATAAACTTGTACATACCCCTACCTTATAACTGTATCTCCAATCTCTGAGCCATCTTTGAAGTGAATGTTTTATAATTCGCTTACATATTCCACGATAAAATAGGCATCATTCCACAAGCCTTACAGAATAATAGAACAATTTCATGTGAGCCAAGCCACTCTGTGGAAGGGGGGGTGGAGGGGATTTGTCAATGCTGATTGTATCAAATTTGGTAATCAACTACTAAAGTGTCATGTCCCATGCCTGTCCATTCTGTTTATCGCGTCCTTTGTTAAAATCCACCTCCAGTTCCATTAACCATTGCAGTTTTAGCGTTTGGAGAGTTGCTCGGATAGCCAGTCCAGTCCTTCATACAAACCCGTTCCTTGAGTGGCACATGTAGCCTGAACGTACCACTGTTGGGAGGGGGGAAAAAAAAGAGGGAATTTTAAAATTAGAGCTATATATTCCTGCACATTTTAAAATCACAGCATAGGCTACACTTTATTTGAGAGTCAGCTACCAAACTTCAATACCTTCTGCACCACAATGGCCCCCTTCATCAAGCCATCTTATAATAATGTATAGGTAATAATAATGTATAGGTAATGTATAGTAACTATATCTATAGTGCACATGATCAACAGAAGTGAGCACTGCATGTAAATATGTAAGATTTAGGCTTTAAAAGGTGCACACATTACTCTGCTGAGGATTCCCTTGTAGCTTTTAATTGTACTTACAGTTCTGCTCCTAAGTGCCTGCAAGCCAAGCTTATCCGTCATTTCACTGATGACCATGGCATTGGGCAAGTCTTGCTTATTTGCAAACACCAGCAGAACTGCCTCTTTTAGCTCATCCTCTTGAAGCTGTTCAAAACATAAAAATGTTGTCCACACAGATTTAGAAGACAAGATAAAAATTGCACCGAGACCTTTCCCTCATTTTGCCCACTTTTCAGTGTTTGTCAGATGCTTTTACCCAAATTAACTTACATATTCAATATGACAGTGGAGACAAGACCCACCATCTTGCTCTACCAAGTGAGCTACAGGACCACTTCTCATCTTCAACATAACCACACAATGTACCTTCCTATCCTTCTGATACACCGTGTTAGCAGGGACTTAACTGTATTACTGCTAATATATATAAATCAATCTAAATGTTTGGTCAGATCACATCATAAACAAGAATTAGAAGCAGGAGTCAACAAACCGTTTCCAAGACACTGATACTAAATAGCAGCTGTACAAGAGATTTTTTTTAATTCCTCAACTTTAAAATGCACAGATCATTAAAAGCCAAAACTTGGGTAATGGAGTCGGAGTTTGATTATTATATTACAGTATTTAAAAATTCAGATGAAAATACACAAAATACACTAAAAAAAGGAAAAAAAAAAGTGTACAGTATACTTTGCTGTTTATGATCTCATATTTTTTAAAGAATCAAAATGTGACAACTGCCTGAACTTTTACCGCATAATGGAAAGTTAACAGATTTGTGGATTGTGGGTGTAAAGCATTTTTGTATGACAGATTATGAAGCGCGAGAGCTTTGTTGCACGGCGACCAATGTGTGGGTGTGGCACCAACCATCTTCTGTAGCTCCTCAGCAGCTTCCTGTGTTCGCTCACGATCATTGCTGTCTACCACGAAGATGAGACCCTACAACAGACAAACGCACACTGGTAAACCAATCTGCAACACAAATATACTGACTTCCACCAGCACCTTTAACACTTGGTTAGATATGAAAGATTCACCAAGTGCCTAAATGCAACTGCTCCCTCCCTCCCTTGAAAAGTCAGATTCATACAAGTTAGTATACGGGCCCAGCCAGCAGACTGCACATGGGCATCTGCCAGAGGTTCCATTTGCATATAGAACCACTTCTTATGTGAGGATTGCAAAAGCCAAGATTGTGATAATTAAACAATATGGAGTTTAGCCCCTTAGAAGGTAACTACTGTAACTGGGTGTTACCTGTGTGTTCTGGAAGTAGTGTCTCCAAAGAGGTCTGATTTTATCCTGGCCTCCTACATCCCAAACAGTGAAACAAATGTTCTTGTACTCGACTGTCTCGACATTAAACCCTGCAAAAACAAATAAGTGCACTGTGGTTTACAAACACGCCGACACCTCTTTGCAGGTTATGCTATTACCTTTCAGTCCGAAAGTAGCCCATTAGACTCCCAGTCAACAGTACTTGCTAAAATCATGCCGCACCGACTCCAGGACTTGCTCTTTACAACCCAATGGCTTGGTAAAATAAATACATAGTGCGTTTTAGTAGGAGTACTGTTAACCCTTCGTTGTGTCGAGGTGCAACACACTTGTCTGCAAGCTTGGCAGTTGCAGACTTAAAGGTTGAAATGGTCACATTAATCAGGGCCAGTGCATTTCATTATTAACTTTTTAACTGTCGATGTGCTTGCTGCTTGTCTGAAATGTGGGCATTTGTGCAGAAACATTTGCATAGTAACGTTTAATTATCTTGACACTGGGTTTTGCAACTGCAACAAACCTATAGTTGGGATTGTAGTCACTATTTCTCCAAGTTTAAGCTTGTAAAGGATTGTAGTTTTCCCAGCTGCATCAAGACCAACTGCAAGAAAAAGAAAACAACATTAAGCTCGGCTACAACTGACAAAAATGAACTTAAGTAACATAACAGGTAAACTACCAAGATATTTAACAGAAGCTAACCATTTCAACCACTAGAAAACCAAAATATAAGAATATACAAAAACACGTAACTATAACGGTAACGACACATGCCATCAGGGATTACCCACTCACTTGTAAACAGGTTTATCCGACAAAAAGTTTTTTTTACTAGTCAGCTTCTAAATGCATGCTCGTAACTAGTTAGAATGGTTGGACAGCTAATTAGCTACGAACTGCTTACATAAAAACAATGTGCTAGCCAACTACTGTTACAATGCTAACGTTAATTACCCTACACATAGGGGAAACGATGAAATTATAGTTTCGGAATATTCTGAATTATAGTTTACTTGCAATAACAAACGACTGAAACTCGCTTTTTGAATGCCGAGATTTGCTTCCTACTTACCCATAAGAATTCTCATTTGCTTCTTCCCAAAAAGACGGGAGAAAACACTTGAAATTGTCAGCCCCATTTTATCTGACAACCAGCGGCGTAATTAGTTAGATAGATTTACTAATGAATTAAATGCAAATGTCTAACAAGCTAGTTGGCTCGTTAGCAACATCAAAGACTACAGAGATCCGAGAGGTACAAACTGAAGCAGTCGGGTGGAGGGTGAAACTATGCAGTTCGCTGCATTCAAGAGTCTAGGCTGCTCTGTGATAGCAAGGTTTTCTTTTTCAAGAAAATAAAATAAAATGTTGAATAATACAGTCCAGACGAGTAAATTAACAGTAAACAACGCGTACAGAGGCTACATCGACAGTGCTGAACGCTTCTCCAACCAGCTACCACGTCGCTCTTATACTCGGCATCGCCTCCAACAGGGACGATTCCACTGCGGCCAAAACCACGTCACACGTGCCACATCACAAGCGTCGAGTAAATTGTGTCTTATAACAAAGGATATCCCCGTGTTCAGGGATTGCGAAAACAGTCTTCAGTCAACTGTAGTTATCTTTTTTTTTGCTTATCATAATCAGTCTCACCCAAGAAGCTAACTAACTGTACTCTCATGTGCTCTGCATTTATGCTCTGCATTTATGCGAATGTCTACCTTTGACTAGCAGACTTGTGTGCTGACACGGCCACTAGTTAGGATGATATTTCATCATTCATCTTTTGCACATTTTTCACACAATTAGTGTGATAAAGAGAGACCTAGGTGCAAATAATAACATGAATTTTATTTTAAAAATACAATTAATCAGGAAACGAGTAACAGAAAATAAGGGCGTCAAGAATTTGACAGTATGTGTGTGAGTGTGTGTGTAACATTTCCATAAGTAATTTCCGAATTACACCAAAATCAAAACGTGAAGATTATGAAAATTTAAGGCCAGTGGAAATACAGGAAAGACTATAAAATTCATTAAGTAAATTTTATTTAATACTAAATCTAAATGCTAAAATCCTAAATCTAAATACTGTCGATTTTACTATTTGCTTCAGATTTCTTTGCATTTTCATTGGCCTTAAGGGGATTTAGCTAGGAGAGAAAATGAAAAATAAGTTGTTATTTAGCAACAGCATTGAAGACGCAATCACTGGCCGAGTGGTGCTTGAAAGAAAGTCAGGTTCCCTTTGGTACCGTGTAAGTGATCATCTCTGCATGCTTAAGTACTGAACATGCCTTAAATCACAGCGCAAAATTTACACGCACTGTGCACTCACTATTAATGTCCTTGGACATTAAACTCTTTGGTCAAGTTATACAGTATATATACTTTCAGGTTCTCACACACACACACACACACATACACACTACGACTTCCTTAGTAAGTATCTGCCGGTAGCTAACATTAACTAACATTTACGGCATTTGGCTGACGCTTTTATCCAAAGCGACTTACAATACATCTTGAGCAGTTTCCGGAAGACGTTGAACACGTTGTCGGCTGAACACGTGGACTCGTTTACGTTTCTTGTTTTGTATCCACTGTAAGTCGTTGTCAGCTGAACACGTGGACTCGTTTACGTTTCTTTATTTTGTATCCACTGTAAGTCGTTGTCAGCTGAACACGTGGACTCGTTTACGTTTCTTTATTTTGTATCCACTGTAAG
>JAOXYF010000019.1:10291710-10329061 GCA_028565775.1 Sternarchorhynchus goeldii
TTGTTGTCGGCAGAACACGTGGACTCGTTTACGTTTCTTGTTTCGCATTCACAATTGATTTAGGTGACAGACAGTGCTATAATTCAGAAAAAAATGTTTGAAGGAAATAGCATTAATCCCTTTGGAGAAGATATGAGGTTGATTCATTTTGAGTATTAAAATATGTAAAGTTGAATTTTAGCTTTGAAACAACTTTGAACTTAGCTTCAAAGTATGGATGCATACATTAATAACTCATGTTTCATTGAAGATAAAATATTGTGCAATCTGGCAAAATTATGTACACCAATAAATAAATTTACTGAAACTAATTGGAGTTTTGTTTTAAGTTTGTTTTAATTATTTCATGGAAAGTTCATTTAAATTTTCTTTACCAGGGTCATTGCCCACAAGGAATAGCATGATTATGGAGATTACAAGCATATGGGCTTCTGTATGTGATTTTTTTCTTAATGACTGGATTTATCATCCAAAACCCCTTCCTGGTTTTGTTTGCCTCATCATGTATTTCCTGAGTTATTCAACCCTGGACTGTTTATGGACTCTGATTTCAGATTTGCCCTGAATAAATCTCGCTCTTCTCAGCATCTGGGACCGCATCTCACTCGTGCTATGTCACATGAGCGCTAGAAACCAGTTGTACTCTTTAGTTTCAGAGAATCCTCATTCACACAGTAGGATAGCGACAAAATCAAGTGTCAGTGCATCAAAATCAAGTGCAACTACTGAGAAAAAACAGGGGCCCTCATTCTTCACAATGTCAGCAAGTTGCCTAACTAACAGTTGTATAAAAGAACATTCTTGTTTCATTGTGTTTGCTTCCAGTATAAAGACTCATCTTATATAAAATATATTTAAAATGTTTTATCATATTTAAAATATTTAACTGACAACTAATGAAAATCCCAAATTCAGCATCTCAGAAAATTTGAATATTACTTAAGACCAGTACAAAAAAAAAGGATTTTTAGAAATGTTGGCCAACTGAAAAGTATGAACATGAAAAGTATGAGCATGTACAGCACTCAATATAGTTGGGGCGCCTTTGGCCTGGATTACTGCAGCAATGCGGCATGGAGTCTATCAGTCTGCGGCACTGCTCAGGTGTTATGAGAGCCCAGATTAGTTGATTAGAGTGTGGCACCAGGTGTCTTCAATATTGAACCTTTACACAATATTGTAATTTTCTGAGACACTGAATTTGGGATTTTCATCAGTTGTCAGTTATAGTCATCAAAATTCAAAGAAAAATAGTCTATGTGTAATGAATGAATATAATATACAAGTTTCACTTTTTGAATACTTTCATGATATTCTAATTTTATGACTAGCACCTGTATGTCTTCAGTTCTTTATAATTATTTTTGTGAATATCCCTGTACAATTATTAGCTAATGCTAACAAAATAAAGTAGTTAAAAACAAGAATAATAAACACACTAGGAAGCATGGTAGTAAATATGTATGTATAATTTTTTAATAAGTAATAATTACAGTAACGACATAACAATAACAATGTCATGACACACTAATAAAAATATAATGTAAATTCATTTTCAAGCTAAAATTACTGCTCACACATAGGAAAACAGGCCAGTGTCTTAGTTAGCATAGCTACCTTAGCGTGTTTCCATCAGTCACTAAACAATTAACTAAATAGCCACAGGGACAATGATGAAAGCACGCCCGTATTCTGAGAGCCATCTCTCTCATGTTAGTTTTTTCAGCCGTATCTTTAAGATCCTCCCAGGACATCTCCAACTGAAAAGTATTACCTGTGTCAATATTAGCCAAGACAAATTCTGTTCAGATGTTTCCTTGCTTGATGCTAGGAAGGCTGATTCTACACTTTGCTGTAGATAGTTGTTCAGCTTGAGAATGTCCTGTATCAGAGGCGATTTGGTTGGTTTATTATATTTAAAATGGATGTTTTGGCATGTGTTAAGAGATAGGTAGTCAGACCATTTTGATATATGTTTCTGGAATGCATATGCACATTTGGTCAACTTACTATCTGGTGCACTCAGGATTAATTGAATAATTTTGATAACTTTTAAGAGTGAATGCCTAATTTCTAAAACCAGACTTCATGTTCTGAAAGTATGCTTCTCTTGATTAAATGTTTCTGCTGTTTCTTTCACTGCTTACCTTCATGATTTTTGGTGGATCTGTGAAATGCTCCAGAGAATCCGATGCATTTTTATGCTGTGTAAAGAAGAACCTTCCAAGTTCCTGATTGTTTTGTTTTTTATTTTAACGAGGAACACGATCAACGTAGGATACATCAAACGTCGACATCGACAAAGACCGACAAACAAGGAGGTACATACACACGCCATTCACACCAACACATACACTGGTGTTGTCTCATGCTCTCATCCACTTGGCGGCGCTGGACACATTACAGTGAATAATGAAAGCAACAATTTCGAACTTCCTGTTTAGAAAGATTCAGGAAGAAGAGGTAATGGCGACTTTGCTGGGACCCGAGTCCCCTTGGACGGGGGAGAATAAAACCAACCGCAACAGGAATATTTTAATACGAATAAGGCAAAGTCAAATTGCAGGTCGAGGCTTCAGCAGAGGGACGCAGGTATGACGTGTTTGCGGATTTGGACAAAACCTGTTTTACAGAGACATGTCGTTAACAGGGATTCGCGTTTGGCTTGGAACTGAGCCGAACAAACGTCATATCGGCAGTTTAAATCCATGAAAATCACACCGATATAACATCTATTTTGCTAACGTTTAGCCGTTTAACGTGTCAACATGTAGCTTAATGTACTCATAAAAGAAGAAAAGTAACTTTGTCCATGATAGCAGCAGAAAACCTAACTGATAGCTGTTGGTCCTGTTGGCTTGCCTACTGACATTTAGCCTGACATAGCCTTCCCTTATTTTTTATTTCAATCTAGTTAATAAGCTACATAGCTGTCTCGTACCATACAATAACTGAATTGCGCTATTATGAATATAAACAAAGAATTCACATCCTCTAGCTAGCGTCACTTTAGGTTAGCTGACTATATATAGCAAGCTAAATTTGCGAAGATTGCTATCCTATCTTAGCTAGATAATCAGGATGATTTCATTTTTGCTTGACGTTGGCCATCATACAGCTTCAGCATTTTAAGATTGTCTTCCCCTCCAAAGAAGCACCGCGACTTTCGAGTTTTGTTAGCTGTGTAGTTTGTGGATAACTAGCTAGTAATGCTATTATCGGACTGGACACACTTAGCGTTGTAGCTAGCTTATTAACATTAGCTTTGTGAACGTAGCCTAATACTTTGCACATCAGTAATTCATTAGAAACAACAAAATTAATTTCACTTATGCAGAAAGTGTTTTGCGAATATCTTTTGTGTATCAGCACTAACATTTTTTTTTTTTTACTTTTACCCTGTGCTTCATTAACGTGATTGTATTCAATCAAAACTAACGCCCAGAAAGTCTTGGCTCACGTCAATGCAATCTTTTTATGCCACTTCTAATATATAAAGCGTTGCCATACGTTCACACTGGGACGCTAGAAAGTGACAGGCGACAGTAAATTTCCAGAAGTTCCGTGGACTTTCTAATCCGATTTAGCGACAAGCGACGAATCGAACAGCTGCGGTACATTCGCAGTGTCCCTAAACAGCGCGTGGGTTCGTTTTTTTTTTACACGCGACTCACGTGATGTGCGTCAGGGGGAACTGCGGTTTGTTAAATCCCTTCTTTCAGGTTGCCATTCTGCGTCATCAAGAAGGAGACGTGTGTGTGTGTCTTGTTTTGTTTTTGTTTCTCTTGAAAGCTGAGCAGTTCGTTTGTTTGCTGATGCGAGCTGCGTACCGCGTTAGCCCTTTATTTTGCACGTAAAACGAACATCTGGTTGATGTTGCTTATACAGTTTTTTTTATAGACCCTTTCAAAGTTTGTAAACAAAGATGACAGCACGCGTATGTTGGCGACGGAATACATTTGATCCACAGTGTTGACCCACTGTCTTTCCAACAGTTAACTGTATTACTAAAAGGTTAAACTAGTCTGTGTCTGCTTGTCAAAATATTTTTATTTTTATCCTTACAGAATGATAACTAATTTTCATAGGCATTTAAATTTAATATGGTTATTCAAAAATAGGTCTCGCGATAATTGAAGAATTTGCTCTTAAGTCAATATGCAAATCAACTTGATCATCATGTTACAGTGTACCATGTGCTTGTACCATCTGTTCTCAATAGTTTCTAGTAATTTATCTGGCACATCTTGAACAGTTTACGTGGAGACCTTACTATTTTGACCTTATGTTTATAGCTAGCCAGTACTCCCCTGCTTTTTCTCTCTTCTGGGACCTAAATGTGTGTGGGGATTTATAAAATGTGTGTGGGATTGATAAAATGCCCAGGTCTAGGCTCTTTTTGCGCTCACGTTTGGTTTCTGTGGTTACCATATACTGTGCTACTGTTTTTGCATTACTTTGACCACCTTCTCACACCCCACAGTTGGTCAACCTTGTACATGTTCTGCACGTAACCATTGCTCAGACCTCCTCTCAGCATGTGTGTAGCTGCCTCACAGAAGCACATGTCCAGATAGGATGCATTTTTGTCTTCTATATGGGCTACTGTATGGTGCCTTAACGGGACTTAAAAACACAGATAGTCAGCCATAATCAGGCTTCTTACACTCACACACTACCTACATGGCAATTAAGTTACTTTATATGTTTGTAAATATAATAAAACAAAAATTAAAAACCATTCTGACAGAATTATAGATATGCAGTGGCCAGAGTATTTGTGAAAATCTGTATTGGACTAAATTCCCACATGTGGATTACATCTAAAACAGATGAATATTCATGAAAGTATACCTGTGTACATCAGAACTACTGAAAAGCGTCAAGTGAAGTAGAGGGGTTTTATGGAAGTTGATTTTTATTTATGACCATGTTTTGTTTTTTGTTTTTTTTTTACTTTGTTTTTTTACATTTTTTCATTTTGTTTGTGTGCATCTGCTGAATTGAGAGGAATAAGAACATCAGGCTGTGTAGGCTCTGAAGGCAGTGTTTAATGGTCTGGTAAATTTGTTGAAAGTGTCGTCTTTGTAAAAGAACTATTTACAAAGTTCTTTGCATTTTCCACAGTAAATGATGTGGCAGGTAGGAGAATTCTGTAGCCTTTGGTCTTTTTTTTTTTTCTAATAGTGCTCACTCCTTAGTCTTATAGTCTTTAGGTCATAGTGGGTGTTTTGTGTCACAGTGCGTTAAACGGGGGGGAAAACAATACGTTCCGGAGACATACGATTAGAAAAATCTGGAAAGCGGACATGAGATAATGTAGCTTCTCTTAAGATACAGTTGTTAACATCACTGCCTGTCTCACTTTGCTACCATGTGCTTTGTTTCTCTGCAGCTCCCAGAAGCTCTGCTTCAGGAGAGGGATAAGAGGGCCAGATGGCATGGAATCCCCGCACTGGTGCAGGAGCTGTATAGTGGCACTCATCTGAACAGTGACTTCAGTCGCACGCGAACTGTGCTCAAGGTAACAATGATCCACTTCTAAAAAACATTTAAGTGAATCTTCGGTTCTTTTGTTGCTAGATAGCTGGGCTGAAGGTACTGTCAAGTACACTCTATACTCTACAAGGATTTTTTCTGAAGCATTTTTTTTGCATGTAGATTGTAAACAACCAGGAAAACCCTAATGTATCTTACTACACTGCAGGAAGTGAAAATCTGGCTGAAGATTTCACGTCCTCGGCTCTCCCTGCACTCTATAAGCGATTTTTTTCTGAAGAAATGTTTTGCTTCTGTACTGCATGTAGATTTTTCAAACAATCAGGAAAACCCTGCTGTATCTTACTACATTGCAGGAGCTGTCTTCCTTGCTCTCAATGGAAGCCATGTCTTTTGTGACAGAAGATAGGAAGATGGCCCAGGAGTCCACCTTCCCAAACACGTACACCTTTGACCTCTTTGGGGGAGTAGATGTAAGTGGTGTTTTTTTTGTTTGTTTGTTTTTTTTTTCCTGGTTTTACACCCTTGTCTTGCTTGCAGCTGACACGACTGTGTATTTTTTGTGTAAACTTAACTGAGGTTTTCTGTTTCCTCATTTGCTAATTACTTATTTGTTTTCTGTTCAGCTTCTGGTTGAGATCCTGATGAGACCCACTCTTAGCTCAATGAAGAAAAATAACAGTAAGTAGGAGAAGAATGGAATTATTATAATCTTGAGCTCTAGTATGGAAAGCATTAGGTTCTAGCCAGAGAATGGTCTAAGGTAGTAACTGTTGAGGTGTGTTGTGTCTCTCCTCAATGGCCTGTGTACGCAACATGTATGTTCTGAATAATTTCAGTGAATGATGACTTGGTGAAAGACTGCCTCAGTGTTCTGTACAACTGCTGCATTTGTGTAAGAACTCTGCTCTTCTATTTCATCATGTTGACGTTCTGTCGTGAAGTTTCTGTGATTTGTTAAGACAGATTTAGTAGAGTTTTGTGGTTGTTTCTTTAAATACATATGACATCTTAAACGGTGGTAACAGTGTTGGTAACAGTGTTGGTAACAGTGTTGGTAACAGTAGTGGTAACAGTAGTGGTAACAGTAGCGATTTTGACTTGCTGTTTCTCAGACGGAGGGTGTTACAAAAAGCCTTGCAGCAAGGGACGATTTTGTCTTCTTTCTCTTCACACTAATGACCAATAAGAAGATATTTTTGCAAACTGCCACTCTAATAGAGGACATTCTTGGCGTGAAAAAGGTTAGTGACCTTAAATTAGAAACATTAGGTAACTATGTACTGTTTAACTGTACTAACAAAGTACAAACGATTACAGCTAAATACAGAGACTTCCTTCGTGACTACATCCAATCCATCATAAGCTTTTATTTTCATGCCTCCTCCAACACCTGCTTCTACCTCTTTTGAAACCTTTACAAACTCGATTTGTTTACTAAGAACATCTTTGGTTTGGATTACAAATCGGTATTATTGTGTTGAGCTGAGCTTGACTGTGTAAATGACCTTCCTTCTTCACAGGAGATGATCCAGCTGGATGGAATTCCTAACCTGCCTGGTCTGGTTCAGAGTTTTGACCAGCAGCAACTTGCCAATTTCTGCCGCATTCTGTCTGTCACCATCTCGGAGCCAGACGTGGGAAATGATGACAAACACACCCTTCTGGCTAAGAATGCACAGCAGAAACGGAACACCAGCCCCTCCCCTGCTGAACACAACCAGGGTAAGCAGAGTTTACTGGGGCATTTCACTTCTCTTCCCACTCCTGTACCCCTGCTAACATGCTGCAGGTTGTAGCAAGTTCAAGTTATATTTTAGGACACCAAGGCCCTGAAGTGAAATAAAGTGGAATTCTCAAATATATAGTGACTGTGTTTCTTCTCAGTGACCCTTCTGAACATCCCTGGCTTTATTGAGCGTCTCTGCAAGCTGGCAACGCGTAAGGTGTCGGAGGCCACAGGCGTGTCTAACTTCCTACAGGAGCTGGAGGAGTGGTACACATGGCTGGACAACGCCCTGGTTCTGGATGCACTGGTACAGATGGCCACAGATGAAGTGGAACAGAGCAGTACTGGTAACATTGCTGTTTGATACTTGTTCTGTTTGCAGTGGATCAAGAGATTTGCTTCTAGAGTCGAGCCAAACACTAGAGTATTTATGCCGGCTGTTGCTGCTGCCTTTTGGGTTCAGAGTCTTCAGATGAGAGTACGCTGGCCACTGCTCCTCTCCGGCATCGCCTCCCTCAGTCCATGAAGATCGTTAATGAGATCATGCACAAGGTGGAGGTCCTCTACGTGCTGTGTGTGCTGCTGATGGGCCGTCAGAGGAACCAGGTGGGAATCCCTGCAAAATCTTTCTATCCACCATCTGAGATCATATTAATGGACAGAACAGTGGCATCTGCTAGAAAAGTGCAGTCTGCAGTGTTGGACATGCCTAGAAAAATGTGGAATTTAAAAGCACTCATTTCTACATCTGGAAAAGATGGTTTTTAATACAATGTTTAAAGAAACTACACACAAATAAAGAAAGTTAGTATGGGTACTAAAATGTGACCATTATATCCAAACCTCTCTGTTTGATTTGCTAAGATTTTTAAAAACTGTTTTTTTTTTAGATACACTGATCTTTTTTTTTTTTTTGGTGCTGCAAATGCTTTTTTGATTTATTTCTGCTCTAAATTCCACTTGTTTCAGTTAATTCTGAGAATGTCTGGTTTAAATGAAGTCTGATGGCTGCACAGACAAGAACTGCCAAGTAATTTTTTTGCAATACAGCTCTTCATTTCTGTAAAAAAAAAACATGCTCTGCTCACAGCATCTGAGCTTAAACACATTTACAGTGAGAATGAAAACTTCCTCCAGAAAGGTATGGAAATGTGTGAATAACTCTGGTTTTCCTAAGTCGTCTACAAAACCTTTTCTTAACCTTTTAAGAAAATGCTTTCACTGATCTATGAACAGTCTCCCGCTTGCACCTCGCTTATTATCTTATAAATAAAACGGTGGCTGTTGTACTTAAATACTTGAAAATGATCCGTTATCCAGGATCATGCAGAGACCATGTCCCTTCATCAGGAAACCACCAATCTACTACGGAGAAAACAAAAACATCAGACATGCTTGTCAATAGCTGTGATGCTGTAACCTGCAATCGCTTTGTGGTACATGTAAATATAACAACACTGCCACTAAAAGCTACCCTGAAAGATGTTCTCAGCCGTTCTTCCTCATGCATCTCTGCACCACTGGTCTTGCAAGAGATATAAAAAAAACCTTCTGTTTGCAGAACTCAAGAGAACACCTTCACTGAGCACCTTTTCTTTCTATGTTCCAGGTTCACAAAATGTTGGCAGAGTTCCGCCTTATCCCTGGCCTCAACAGTCTGTTTGACAAGCTGATCTGGAGAAAGTACACCACCTCCACCCACGTAGTGCATGGGCAGAACGAGAGCTGCGATTGTAGTCCTGTGAGCATCTTCTCCGACTCTACATACCGTAGTGCCATCCCATCTTCTCCCACTCTACATATAGTAGTGTTATCCCATGCCTTGCAGTTATCCAAGCCTTTGAAGTGCCTTATTTTACATGCTGTTCCTCTTTTTGGTAGGAAATATCATTCAAAATCCAGTTCCTCAGGCTTCTCCAGAGTTTCAGTGACCACCACGAGTAAGTAACAGGTTTTTTGTTTACTTGGAGGGCTCTGATGATGTGTGAGATGCCCATGGTTAAATAATGCTGTTCTTTATCAGGAACAAATACCTGCTTTTGAACAGCCAGGAGTTGAATGAACTCAGCGCCATCTCACTGAAAGCGAACATCCCTGAGGTCGAAGCTCTTGTCAACACAGACAGGTGAGCTTGGTCTGAAGGAGAAAACATACAGCTTGCTCTTGAACACGTAGCTTAATTATCCTAGCATAAATCTGAGTCTGTCAGTGAAGTTCTGGTTATGCTGTGTTTTAGGAGCTTGGTGTGCGACGGTAAGAAGGGTCTTCTCACAAGACTCCTCACTGTTATGAAAAGGGAGCCTCCAGACTCCTCTTTCAGGTGACGCAGCCAGACCACTATCAACCCTGACACCACTATTCTATTGGCGTCACATGACATATAATGTTATGCATATTCAATTAATAAAATCTTGACAAAATCTTTGACAAAAGCGATTCAAAGGTTGGTACATGCAGGCACGGCTAAAAACACTTTTATTAAGATTGTGTTCTCCAGGAATGTTACTTATTGTGTACCGAAGTTACTGAGTTAATGAGGCTGTCCGGACCCTTTTCACCAGGTTCTGGCAGGCCCGGGCGGTGGAGAGCTTTCTCAGGGGAGCCACTTCATATGCAGACCAGATGTTCCTTCTAAAACGAGGTCTGCTGGAGGTAAGGATCTCACTGTAGCGTACTAACCTGAGACCTTTTACCAATGCTTCGAACGTCACTGAACATCTCTGAAGTTATTGTTACCTGAACGGAGTGGTGTGACATCACGGGTATCAACCTAAATTATGCATTGTGCTGCTGAGTCTGTTTCCTTGGACATGTTTTTCTTTATTACTATTAATTAGTAATTATTTTCTTTATTAATTAGTAATTATTTTCTTTATTAATTAGTAATTATTTTCTTTATTAATTAGTAATTATTAATTTTTCTCTTTTTGTTGATTTCCTTTTTCTCGTCCAGCACATCCTTTTCTGCATCATCGACAGTGGATGTAGGTCCAGAGATGTGTTGCAAAGCTACTTTGATCTGCTGGGGGAGCTTATGAAGTTCAACATTGATGCCTTTAAGAGGTTCAACAAATACGTGAACACGGAAGAGAAGGTATGAGACCAGCTCCTCACCCCCATCAGTCCTCTTGGAAGAGCACAGTAAAGCGTGTGCACTCTTCCACATGCTCCAGGTTGACGTGTGCCCATGGTCATGGGCGAGCGCGTCCTCAAACGTGCGCGTGCTCTGGTCTGTGTCCAGTTTCAGGTCTTTCTGAGTCAGATCGACAGCTCTCTGGTCGACTCCAACATGCTGCTGCGTTGTATCGTACTGTCTCTGGACCGCTTCGAGAACATCGCCGAGGACGTCCGAGGTATCTACTCCACCCATAGGAGTTTTAAAGGGACCTCGCTGGAAAGACGTGTAGACCTTAATGAGATGTAAATGGTCTAAACTATTCAAAGATGCTATAAAACGCATGCAAACAATGTGTATTTTACACCCAGTGCACCTGAAATGGTTGCAGTGGAGGTAAACCCCACATGATCAGGGTAAACACAAGGAGAGGAAAAATGTAGATGTTGAATTGTGTAGTTCCGGACTTCTACACAGTCATCAACCAAGTACCAGAGTATCATTAAATAAATGCTACATCTCATGTTGGCATTGCATTATGTAAAGTTATGTAGCTGGTAGATAACAGGACAGGTAGTTCAAGAACGTTACTAGGTGCTAATGAGACCAAAGTGCGATATCAAATTGCCAGGTAAGTGGAGACATCAGTTATGGATATGGCTTCTGTGTAAGATACTTTTGTCGAGGAAAGGCTTTAATGTAGATGAACTGCATTGTAAATCGCATGATGTAACATAACGTTCATTTTATACAGAAGATTTTTTAAAAAACTAAATACATTTTAAAAAGATCTTATTTCTCACTTAAAACACACCCTGGTCATGTTTTAAGTGAGGAATAATCAGCTGAGCTTTAAATCCTACTGGATGATCAGGACGTTGATGTGTAGTACAACAAACTCATAGAATAAGACTATATTTGGATGCTGTTTCTAACAATACTAAGTCTTTTAAAACATTGAAGGCTGTTAATATGGTGGTTTTTATTGCATGTGTGTGTGGAGTGTCCACCAAAGTTGCATCAGCTGGAAATGATCTTTAGTGTAATACAGATTAAGTTTTAAAGTTTTAAGCCTGAAGGCTAATCTTTGTGTGTGTGTGTGTGTGTGTGTGGTTTGTAGTGGTTGAGGTGCTCTCCGAGTGCTTTCTCTTGTCCTTCATGGCTCGAGTGGAGAACAGACTGTCCTTTCTCTTTCGTCTCATCAACATCATCAATGTACAGACTCTTACCCAGGCAAGTCCCACACACATCACTTTCAGGCTTTCTCATTCACCTTCATAGGTAGCATATCTTGTTCTTTTGATTTATCTGATATTGCAGGGGTAGCCTAGCTGATAAGCTTTTGGGCTCCCTTGATCAAGGCCCATAACCATCTTGGACCCAGGGGCGCCTTACAATGGCTAGTCCTGCGCTCTGACCTCACAGAAGCAGGAATGTGTCAAATAAAAACATTTTGTTGTAGTGTACAATGTGTGATGATAGAAATAAAGGCATTTCAGTCTGGCCTAGATCTTAATCTCGTAATATACTGATTATATAAGGGTGCTTATTGTGTTAAACTGATCTCTGAAATTCTTTCTCTAGTAATACGCTTTCATAATAATCCTTCTCTGGTCTTCCTCTCCAACTGGGCTGCATCAGGAGAACGTGAGCTGTCTAAACACCAGCCTGGTGATGCTGATGCTGGCGCGGAGGAGAGGCAAGCTGCCTTTCTACCTGAGGGCCCTGCGTGAGAAGGAACATGCAGAGAAGTACCCCGGCTGTCTGCTCAACAACTTCCACCAGCTGCTGCGCTTCTGGCAGCACCATTACCTCAACAAAGACAAGGACAGCACCTGTCTTGAGAATGTACGTACCGCCACCTGACATGCCTGCTTTTTACTCTACACCGATTTTGTTTTGTTTTCCGTATTTATTTTTAAAGTGCATGATTTGCAACATGTATGCCTCATTTTTTTTTACCCAAAAAGTGAAACCTGTTAGAGACGTCAAGGATTAAATGAGAATCTAATGTGTGTTTCTGTACAGAGCTCCTGCATTCCTTTCAGTTTCTGGAAGGAAACGGTCTCCATTCTTCTTGGTGAAGACAGGACTTCCCTTTGTGCCATAGCCAGCTACATTGACGAGCCTTACATGGAGTTGGATGGGGTTCTGCTTGAGGATTAATCCCCAGGGAGCGGGGGTTAGCTTGGGGTAGCTGGGCTTCACGGGCGCACAGCCCATTGGTTCACTGCTCTTCTGAATCTAGAACGGAGACTCCGCTCCTGGGTTCAACAACCCCCTGGAACCAGCAATCTCGACCTACTCGGAAACACCAAGTAGCGCCATTGGTGAGATTCCCGCAGGCCACCTGATCACCTGATGAGGCTGCAGGGCTCATCGCCTGCTGGGCACCATTCCCAGCGCTCTCACAGATGCCCGAACCCTACCCTAGCGATGCTTTAGGAGATGGAAGCTCTCATTTGGATATGTTTGTTGGTGATGCGCTTTTAGATCAAGTTAAATTTAAGTGAGCTTTGTTTTTACTTTTTTTGGAGGGGGGGGGGGGGTGACATGACAACGTAACTTTTACACAACAAATCTGAAACAAAGTAGTGAAAATCATTCAGTTTGATCGAGTGTAAATGTTCAGAGAGCACAGATTCAAACCTCCGCACAAACTTTTAGTTACGACCACATTTAAACACCTGATTAATGAAATGGCATATAATAAGACTTTTAAATGAGAGATGGGGAGGGATATATTTTGCCTCTGTAAGTGATCAGGCTTCCTAGAGAAGCTGTTTGGCTTGTCCCCATCACAGTGGCCAGAGAAGGATGCACTGGCTTTAAGGAGAGCTGGGCCTTCATTGTGGGCTTGATCCCTGCTCATCTCTCTCCCCTGAGGGGAAGCAGTAATGCACATTTGTCCCTTACTGGCATTTTTGTTGTTGAAGGTCTTGCTTTCGTAACACTTTTTAAAGCAAACAGGACTAGTTTTAATTATCGACACTCACCAAACACCAGGCTTTTTTTTTTTTTTGTCCTCTTAACTCGTTTTATTTTGCTTTAAACTTCAGTAAAAGTGAAAATGGCAAGAAAAAAGAACCTTATTAAAAAAAAAAAGAAGAAAATGCTTTTCCTTGTTTAAATTGCCTTCCCAAAAATGTTGCCAGCTTATAATGGGTTTTTTTTTGGCTAAAGCTCCAAAATCTACTGTAGAAAGTGACTTGAGATCTCCCCATCTCAGGTTGAGCTAGCCACTCATTTAGCCATTAGATAACAGCTTTGTGCTGTTAATAATCAGTGAGCCTTTCTTTGACCGAGCTAAACAATTTTTTAGTTCCTTTCAGGTGCTCAATACTGGGTAGGCAACCTACACATGAGACAGAGTAGGATGTGCACCAACTACCTCATTCTAGTCCACTACAGTAAGCTTGAGTTTTTATTAACACATTTAATTATTTCTGTTTCACGTAAGTTTGCTTTATAAAATGCTTTTGTTCATGATTTAAATGTTTGTTTCACTGTAATTTTTTTTAAATAAGCACCAACAGTATAAATTGTTTATTTTTTTGGTACCCCACACTTCTCAGTTGCCTTATACATAGTGAATTACTGTCTTGCAGCTCAGCGTTTTCATTAGAGACACACAAGTGTGATTTTGCTGTGGTAGGGATCTGAATTCATCTGAATGGAGTTTAGTTCGAGATTTTTCAACATTCTAGAACGTGTCGAGCACCATGATCACCACCATCTAACATTACCAGCAACTAGCGATGTTGAGGGTTTCCTCCTATGAATAATGTTATGGGAATTATGTTGGAATGGAAACGCATGACGATGCTTATAGGTTTTCACCTATTTGCACATGTATACTGGGACTAATTATGCTTTTTGTTATTTGGAATACTGAGTCAGGTGGCCAGAGAATCAAGCTTTTCCATTCAATTTTGGATTTTTTTTTCCTGTCCTCATTTAAATGAAATGCCAATGTTGATGCAGGTTGAGCTGTTACCATAAGAATATCTCTTCTTTGTACATGAAAATATTTCCAACACTTCCTGTTACACATGTTTTCTTTGGGACTGATGTCTGCCAATATTAGGAAAATGGCTGCATAATTTATCAACATATTATGGGATTACTTCCACTCTATAGTTAAAGCCACCTGGAACCCAGTAGGTGTCTTTTAATAAATTCGAGTTTACTACTTTTGGGTCTGTCTGTGTTGAATGCATTTCTCTCTGAGACATTGTGATCAGTCATCATGCAAGTGCTGTGGCATTCAGAGATTATTGCTTTTATGTTGGTATATGTGTGGGTATTGGGGTTGACCGATGGTCTGTAAAGACCTGAGAATTGCAGAGGAACTGTGAAGTTATGGTTTAGCTTTGATTTCTAACTTGGACTTGTTTTGCAATTGTTTTTGCTTTCCTGATAATCAGGCTAATCAGGCCTCTATTGCATTCTTCTACTGCATACACATGAGTTTCTCGATAGGAGCATATTGGTTGGAAAATTTCCACATTTCCATACATGGTCATGGTCTATGAATACGTGTCACTGTCTTTTTACAATGGTGAATTGTTGATGGCAGAACACATTTTATTTCTGAGAAGGAAATAATTTTTTTAGACTCCAGCTGACACGAAGTGTCATGATATATGAGTACCTACTTCAGAGACACCAATGAGTTGTACAAAATTTTATTTCCACAGTCACCCAAAACTGTTGCAGCTGAGAACTCTGGTCCTGGTGAAATACTTTTTTTTCCTTTCGTTCTACAATCTGAAGTGAAGAAAGAACATGAGATGAAAGCATTCTTTCCATCTTTTGTGATACTAATTTCCTAGATCCAGATTAAGACTAGACTAAAACTATAATTCCCAGTTGTGATTCACCACTGATGTAGCAGTTTTAATCCAAGACTGAATCCGTGTCGAAGACTCCAGCCTGTAGCGCTCTAATTGGCCTCTTCCCTTCTTGGATCTCTCACCTTGCAGACTTGAGACTCTGCAGTATCGGCACAATCCTCAGCATCGTCAAGCTTGTTCTGGATTTTCCTGTACTTTGTTTGGTTCCTGAACAGATTTAAATTAGCTTGCTCCTCCTGAAATGTAATCGGTAGACCTAATCAGTTGAAGCAATTGGACTAAGAAGACTGCTCTCTAAATGAGTAATGTATTGTTTGAGGTGTAAAATGTATGTAATATGTGGATTTATTGGCTCCTCTGTTTGCTTCTTATAGCTTTTCACCTTGGCCTGCGGTTTGTCTATGAGCTGCTGTAGATGGGCTAGATTCTTCCTGTCCTTCTGTCTGTAGGCAGCAGAGGGCAGTATAGTCTTACTATTGAAGGTCATGTCTGAAATTTTTCAAAGTACAGTCTAAATATTCTCATTAGTTGAATTATACATCCCCTGTACCCCCCACCCCGTAGAGCAGAGCATAGAGTTCCATCAGTGGTTTAACTGAGCAGCTGGAAATGGTGTGATAATGCATGTGGGAGTTTGTGCCTGGTAGGTGAGAGCTCTTTAATCCTCCTCTCACATTTGTGAACTCTTTTCTGGTGCTTTTCTTTTGCTCTGAGCAAGAGCAAATGAGCGAATCCAATAGAAGTACATCCAGTGAGGCATAGCATGTACTTCTGCATCTCACGTTAAGATGACCTGAGCAAGACCATGATGTTCATGTGGGTTATGGGACCATGGCATGCTGATAAAACTCTTTGCATGCATGTGCTTTGAACTGCTCACTTTGTTCTGGACTTTTGTGGATTTGCTTCTTACCCCCTTTGAGGGCGATCTCTTCTGCTTCATTCAGACACATCTGCAGGTCTTTCACCATTTGTTTTATGTTCTTTTTTATGCGTTCCAGATGAGCGCTGGTAATGTTTTCTTTTTTCCAGCTCCTCTACTATCGCCTGTTTTTAGGAACAGTTTTTGTTCGGTTTGCTTTGAGGAAGGAATCATTTGATCACAGATGTATGTACTTAATCAGTAAATAAAGTGCAGTTTGTTAGTATACATTTGTACATTTTAACTGTTCATTCTAAATGCTTGTGAAAACCATTTCCTGGCAATGTCTTAATTGTTAATGTAGTAGGTAATTTAGTATTAATTAATTAATCATCAGTAATAATTTAGTATTCATTTTGCCAGTGAGCAGTGTGGTAAAAACCTGTGAGTGGAACAGGATGACCCTTTCCGTGGTTTCCAGCAATTCATGCTCAGTGACTTTTTGGGCATGGTCGTTCTGCTCCAGCTGACCCCTCAGATCCTCCACCTCTGCTGACAGCAGATTGTTCCTGCGCTCAGTCGCAGCCACTTGGTCCTTCAGATCTTCACTTTTTATGGATTGCCTCATCTGCAGACCCTGTCATTAACATGGTTGTAGCATTATATTTACGTTTCTGCATTACCATTTTCCTGGTTAATGGCAAATCTTAAAAAAAATAAATATAAAAGTTTCATTTACGATGTGGCTGAAAGTGAAGCATGGACTCCAGCACACGTTTCGACTAATGCAGGGAAAATAAATGGATCCTAGGTTAACCATTGTGGTAAAAAGCACAATCTTTGTTGTGTCTACATGTGAGATGAAGGGGAAAAAAACTCGCCAAAGATTGTCAATTTCTTCATATTTATCTGCTAGCTTCCTGTCTGTCTGTTTTAACCTGGTTCAGCTCCAGCCGGATGCAGTCTTACTTTCCTCATGTTAAAGAATGGCCTAAAACAACAGACACAGAAGTTCTTCGTCCTACAAGCCCTGCAAATTCTACAAACTCAACAAATTCTATTAACTCTAAATCTTCCAAACTATGGAAACACTATAAAGAACATACATACTCTCCAAATCGTTCAAACCCTACAAACTTTATAAACTCTACAAACCCTGCAGAAATGTCAAACTCTACAAATATGGCCAAAATAACCTACAACTATACAAACAGTACAAATTCTACAAACTATCCACACTCTCTAAATCCTTCAAACCCTATGTCACACTGGCTCCTCCCCATTCCTCTGTTTTTGTTAGCTTTCTTTTCATTTTACACGTGCTTTTGTTTTGGTTCAGTTTGACACACCCCTCATTTGTATGTTTCTGCCTATTACATTCACCTGATTCTTGTTAGTTTAGTCGTTTGTGTGTGTGTTTAACTCCTGGTTTTCAGTTCGTCTGTATCTGTCTCCCTTTTTTTTTTCTTTTTTTTTATCTGTTTGAGCTTCTGTACGTTTGCGTAAGTCTGTTTCATTCTCTTGTTAACAACGTCTGTATTGATGGCTGTCCTGGTCATTCGACCCCAGACCTCTGATATTGGATTTGCCTGTAATAAATCTTGCTCTTCTCCGCATTTGCATCCGCTTCCTTATCGCTCTACGTAAAACTCTACAAACTCTGCAGAAAGGTCAAACTCTACATGTACGGCCTAAAAACATCCAACTATACAAACAGTAAAAATTCTACAAACTCCTCAGTCACTCCCAATCTGTAATTATCTGCCTTCATGAGAAAGAAAACCTACCTCAGCCTCTTCTAGTGCTGTCTGAATCTCACTTTTCTCCAAATCCAAGCCCTTTTTGATTTTCTCCAGTTAATGGATAGTCGTTCCTTCCTGGTTGAGCTGATCTGAGATCTCCTCTGTCAGAGAAAGAAAAAGTTCAGTTGTACTCTATAGTTTTTTAATAAATATCTTGCTTTCCTTATCTTTGAGATACTTGCCATGGGTCTGATAAATCATCACAAAACTGATCGAGTACACTCAGTGTAAACCAAATGTAAACTTAAATCACCCAGGCAATTCTTGTTCTCTCTCTAGGTGATCCAGAGCCTCCAGTCTCTTCCAGAGAATCTATCTGTGACTCTGACTGACACTCTTCATACATCTTCCATTCTGTAAGAACCTTGTCAAAGTTGCACTGTTTCTTGTCTAGAGAAGCAGCTGCAGCATTACAGTGCTCCAGGTCTATAACTAGATTGTCGATCTCTGTCTGCAGTCCATGCTTTGTCTGTTCCAGTGAAGAGCACTTCGCATTTGAAGCTTCAATCTGCTCCTTGGTTTCTTGAAGAGGAGTTGCCAACTTATTCCTGATAATGAGGAAATTGAATTCTTTTGACTCCACCCCCACCCCCCAAGTTGAAAAAGGAACACAAGCATTTTTGTTAAGGTTTTTATGGTTTTGTTTTCACCATGTCTGCTGCTGCCACACTCTTGTGGATAGCATCTGCCTTGTACTTGGTCCTCCACTGGGCCACCACACTGGGCTTTGGAGAGGGTTCGCTGCAGTTCATACTTGGTTTTCAGCTCCTCCTGATACTCCTCCCTTAGCAGATCACAGTCATACCTGGAGGTGTGCAGTGCATGAAGGTGTGGAGAGAGAGAGAGAGAGAGAGAGCGAGAGAGAGCTTCAGATCACCCTCCTGTTTGCGTTTGCCTGAAGCAGGAGAGCTTCAGATCACCCTCCTGTTTGCATTTGCCTCTTTCAAAGTCCATGCGCACCTCCAGCTGGGGAGCAGAAAATGCAAAGGAACTGGTTTAGCAATTAAAAGATATGCAGCACCTTGTGTGTAGAACTTACCAAATACTGAAAAAAGGAAAGCTCACGTGATCTTACATGCTCCATGTTGGTTTTGGCCTTCATCAAAGAGATGTCTTCTGGTGACTCTCCAATAGCGCCTTCTTTTCTTTGGTCAGTTTCAGGATGTGATCATCTAAAGTTGCCGTTTCCTCTGTCAGCAAAGACGAATTTTATTTGTATTCATCTTGTAGCGGAGATGTATTTTGCTTAGAATATGTCAGGAGTTGGTGAGCACACCTTGTTCTCAGTGGCATGTTTCTGTTTGTCCAACTTGGCAAAGGTGATCTCCAAGTCATCCATATCTTTTTTGTTTGTTTGTTTGTTTTTTGTTTTGTTTTTACTTCTGTACATTCATCCTCCAACTTGCATTTCTCGGAGAGTAAGCTAGCATTGATTTCCTCTCCATTCCCCAGGTGCTCAGTCATCTCTTTTACTTTGGCCTCCAGCTGAATCTTGATTGTGATGAGCTAGTTACAGTGAATCTCTGCGTCAGACAGGTTATCTTATTCCTGAAGAGGAAATAATGGATCTTTAGTATCTGAACGCTTCGATTCAGTTCAGCATCCTAACGGAAGACCAGACTTGTTATCTAACGTTTAATGTTTGAATATGCTTCTTAAAATTACCGAAAAAATCTCTTCCTAAAAATCAACAGGGTATTCTGATAGCGTATGCAGAAAAGCTAATGCTAGTAATTACAGCTTGGACCTGCAGACAAAGGTCATTCTTTTCCAATATCAGGCTGACCTGCTTCTCCTCCAGCTCTTTAAGCTTCTCAACAGAGGTTTTGAAGAAGAGATGCATCTACAACCAGTTCTTCAGAGTGTTGAAAGCCCTGATGTTCCACTGCATTACCATCAGAACCTTTCTGTAAGAGCAAGAGTAATGGGTCTAAACATTAAATCAATTTAAAATTACTTTCATAATGAGTTAAAAAATAAACAAGGACAGTAATTAGTGTATGTCTTTGTAGAAATTTCAAGCTACATATTTCCACCTTATTTCTATCTGTGCTTACTGTCTAGCACTATAACTGAATGTTAATTTGGAATCTAATTCATATGACTATGAATGGTAGTTTCTACATCAAGGTTACATTCTCATCAACTCCTTGGCTGGTGTCCTTTAGTAAATCTGAGGTTCTTTTTAGCCCGTCCATTTTCAGATGTCATGTGCTTTCGGTCGCATTGCCGCCCTTGTAGGAGGGTGTGAGCCACCAGATGACTGCTTAGCGGTTTGGTATGAGCAAATAACTGCAGCGGTTCCATGCCTGACGCCATCTAAAGGTGAGGTTCATAATATGTATTTAGAAACCCATGCGTGAACCATGTGCGAGTCTGATGGCTTTAATCCTTTGCCAGGCTGCAGATATGCTGTCATTGTGGTCATTTAGAGGAACAGGCGCCTTGATAAAAGTGGCCTCAGAGGGGTTGGGTTTGTATTTTTAGGGGGAGCTGAGCAGCTGTCACATGGTCCACACCACTGGGCCTTTGGGACATCGTCAACATCGTCTAATAAAGGGAGAGGGAGGGGATCACAGGCCAGTCGGTGTGTGTGTGTGGGCCGCACACATGCTCCCAAACATTTGCGTGTTGGATGGTGCACGTCTCATGCATTCCACCCACGTGATGCCCAAAATACTCCCTGTGTGCTGGGGAGACCGAGGTGACAGGTTTTCACTGTGTTTATGGCCACTTAGTGTATTCAGCATCATTGTACCAAGCAAACAACGTGTGTGGACATGTGATCTTAATTGTAGGAGATGAGCAGTATGTTGATAACAACAGGCAGAGAGGCACAGGGCATCTGCTCAGCAGTGTTTGTGCATGTAAACCTTCTGGATCAACCAGTAATTTGAAATAATCATAAAACAAGTTGCATCTAAAGTATTGTCATCATTCCTCTCCATCATCTTATGAAGCTCCATTCTCATGATCTTGCAGTAGCATGAGAATTTTAGCTAGTCACTCATCCCTCATCTCCTCTAGCTGCCCTAGCAGACCTGCCTTAAAGAACACCTGCAGTGCACAGGTACGCCCACCCGACTCGCTGCTTACGGCATATGAAACTCTTACAGCTGTGAATTCACACTTCATTAATATTTCATGCTTACTGATGTGTACACGGAGATTTATGTGTTGTCTGATGCGGAGGGCAGATCTCCCCTTTGTGCCCGAATCTATACTGGTTGCGTCCAGGGATGCTAACATCTTTTTTTTTTAATATGGAATACTACTATCTTGGAGAGGTATCATATACACCCTGTTGGTGATGAAATATCTGATGCACAGAGGAACCAGAAGTATATTAGCTTGACTAACCGTTGTTTGAAATCAGCATAGAGGATGTGGTTAGGAAGGCTCTTCCTGCAGATGTGGATTCCCTCCAGCATCCCATAACGGCACAACTGGTGCAGCATCAGGAATGTATCCATGATTCCTACAAAAGGAAGCTGATCTGTCTACAGTAATGTATTTGGGACTCGTTCTATCTACCTGTCAAATATAAAGCGTAGCTCCACGTTTTCACTTGGACTTTAGTTTTAAACTGGGCTTCATTAGGGTGAGGACATTTTATGTAATCTCCTTTATCTCTGAAGAGTGGTGATCGCAGTTAGAATGGCAACCATGGTGGTGGTGTTGTGAGGGTGTACCTGGAGTCTTGGTCTCATTGGGGATGATGCAGCGTACAGAGTGGGGTTGTGTGCTACGCAGACTCATCATCAGCCTGTTCAGATTCTCCTGCTATCAGAGAAGCAAGCAATTAGGCAAGGACTCGGTCAGACTGTTATAGCTTGTATATGATCTGTCTATCTAATTTAAGACCTCCCAAAGGTAAAAGTGTAGTTGTTTTAAAAGCAGAGTAGGTTAGAATTAAAGTCTTAAAAAAAAAAAAAAAGCTTTCCTTGAAGTATCTCTGGAGCACTTACCCAGTCATTGGAGGTTCACCTTTTAGAAGCAGAGAGAACCGAAGCCAGCACAGACTTAAAGTGATGTTCATGTGTTCATTGATCTAAACATCACTGCAAGTCTTAACTGTCTCCCTCTCAGTTGCACCCACTGTTGCATCATAAAATAAACAGGTCCCACCATCATTCTAGAAACTTCTTTCATTGCTAATCTACTGTCCAGTTGATCAAACTAGAATGCTTTGTGCAGCCCTGGTGATGTCTCACCTTGTGTAGCTGTGACACTGGCTACCACTGTCTCATGCAGAGGATCTTTGTTTTTGTCCAAACATCCAACAATATTGTATGGTACCTAAAAGATAAATAAATAAAAATGTTTCGTGCAAAAATTATTTAAAATGCTTAAAGTGGCAAATATTTCTGTAATGTTTCTGTATTTATTATTGCTGAAATTATGTAACCAGTGAGAAACAATGTGAAACAGCTCATACATTGAAAGCTGAACTTTGCCTTTAGGTGAGGGTTATTCTCACATACCACTCCTGCATAGTGAACCAGCTCAAAATGAGGTTCATATTTTTGCTTCTTGACTGGTTGTGGTTTCTGGAAGTTGAGAGACTTGCCGAGGTGATTATCATATATCTTGGCCTTGAAGCTGCTGTCTGTTGCCTTGGGAAACATGCACTCCTCTTCAAGGATGGACATAATATCCAGTGGCTGAAATAAACAGTACAATGCACTACATGCAATTAGGCTGACCACATGAATGTTTTTTTTTTGTTTTTTTTTTAAAGACTGTGCTCTCTTTACCTTCTCAATTAGGTCAATGCATGCTTGAAGGTCAAGCCAGAAGTCAATAAAGGTCCACTCAATGCCTTCTCGCTTATACTCTTCCTGCTTATGATGAACATGTGGTAATGAACTGTTGCAATTGCTCATTGGTGAAGCCGATGCACAGCTGCTCAAAGCTGTTGAGCTGCAAGAGACATGGTCATACATAAGCACACAAGTGTTTAGTGTGAAAAGAGGAATTTACTCAAAGATCTCAAATCCAGCAATGTCCAGCATGCCAACGAAGGACTGGAGAGTGTCTTGTTTATGGAGTCCACCAGCCATTTAAACATGCGGTTCATATGTGGCTTTGGCCAGAGCTCCCACTGCATAGTTAAACTACTGAAGCCGCGCACACAGGAAGAACACGTAAACCACAGCTGTCGATCTCATGGATGAGCACAGTTGCTTGGTTACCAGTCTGTTGCTTTGTATCTCTAATCAGTAGAGGACTGTGATGCTTCTTTTGATGACGAAGGAAACCATAACGCAAAAGGAAATAGTGAAATAAACTTTTGCAATTGATTTGCAATTGATTTACAAGGGTTTATCTGATCCTTCACTGACGTGTAGTGGCATGTGTAAGAACAAGTTTGAGTGTTTTCTTTTGCGGTTTCACCCTCCAGAGCATCTCGTACCTGTTCAACATTCCGGCCCTACACTTCGTATTCGTTGCCTGTCTTCACTCGGGGATGCAGGAATCCCTTGATGAGGTCACCAGTGTTCACCCCAATCATGTATGATGCCTTATCAGCACCTGCGGGATGATCAAATCCACAGAAATTCAGTGCTCAGCAGGAATCGCACTAATGATGCACAAATATGACTGATGACCAGAAGAATGACAGAAAGATGCAGGCAGTTATGAGAGTTGTGGTGGAACTGAAGTCATTTTTCTGTCTTTTGTTGGCTGGGGCCATTTCTTGCCCACTTTCTGAGGCTCCAGTTTGGATTACATTCCTCAGTGTGTTGGCATGCAGCCAAACCACCATATTTTTGACTTGCTGCTAATGCAGTTTCAGAAAGGCAGTTGGGGTCTAGTTATGTATACGACTGCTTGTGTGTCTCTGGTTGTGTGTGTCTGTGCTGTTGTCTGGCTATGAACATTTCTGTGTATGTGTCTGGTTGTACTGAAGTCTGATTGTATGTGTGTCTGGTTGTGTGATGGATCCTAATGAATTTGCCCTGCAAAGGTTAATTATAGACAACTCAACACAAGGACTGCGTACTTCATTAATAAGAGGCAATTGGATTGATGACGGTGTGGATTTGTGCCCAGCCAAAGAGACTTGTGACAGACACTCACAAAGCGTGATGAGTTGTGATTCTTCAGTGTTTTAGCTCTACCAAAAGCCTCCACTGCAGGATTAGCTTCAGTGATGTGATCCTTGAAGGGTTTCCTATCAGGGAGAACACTAATGTAAAAATGGGCCAGATGCTGTACTAGTTTAGTTCATTTGTGTGGTGCCAGTCATGTTTGTAGAGCCACATTCTTATTGATCACAGTTCAGCACAATTATTACATATACAGAGTAAGTATTGATTGATGTGTTCTAAATAGCATTTTTGATGTGATGCTACTCAATTCTTTGTGGTTCCTGAACAACGGAACCATGGAACTATGGAACTATGCTATGGAACAGCGAAAAGAACATAAAAACTGTAATCAAGAAGATCAAAAAGGAGTGTGTATCATCACAAAGCCAAAAAACATTGATTTGAGAATGTTAATCAAAAACAAAACAAAACAAAAAATAAAAAGAAAGAAGTAAAAAAATGGACATAAGAAAAATGAGGCCTTAACTGGATGAAAGAGGTATAAGACGAGTATAAGACCAGAATGTAAGATGATTTGGAACTGTTGTTTACACTGAGTGTCGGCAGTGGCTTTGCATTTAACATAATAACTGTACAAAGCTTACATATTATCATGTCAATACAACAACATGGTCAGGGATGAAGTTGGTCCAGGAGTAATATTACAGTAAAGGGAGTAAAAAGGACAAAAACTCTGATAAAAAAAAATGCAGAAGGTAGACTGGTGAAGGGACAGAATGAGGAGCTCTAAATGGGAGAGGTTGGAGAGATTGAGAAGATTGGAGAGGTTGGAAAGGGTGAGAAGATTGGAGAAGTTGGAGAAGTTGGAGAGGGTGAGAAGATTGGAGAGGTTGGAGGTGTGTTGGTCTTGCTCCTTTTTTAGCCACTGCCTCACCCAGGGCTGCTACTATGGCAAAATACTGAATTACATGCTTTGTGCTGACAGTTTTGCCAGCAGTGGATTCTCCACTAAAAATGTAAGAAATGCATTAAAGAAATATTTTTGGAGAAAAAAGGAGAAAAAGGAGAAAACATGACCAGTGCCCTGTTAGGTCTCTACAAGTTATTCTGTAAAGCACATAGCAAGAAATATTCTCAAAAACATCTCTGCCTGTTTTTAAATAAGATGTTAAAACCTGAGTATTGGGTCACAAATTTGAATACTTCATTAGCATATTTTTATTTTTAATACTTGATTAGCATATTTTAATTGATAAAAGGGGGCAAGCAAAAGAAAACAACTATTGTCTGGTCAATTTAAGACTCAAAAAGTTCCTCTTTTAAAATGGCTGTATGGTGATTTTCAGAGGAGAAATGGAATCTGAAGGGTGCAGGACGTGATAAGCATGGATTGGTTGTCCTGATCTGTGAAGAGATCAGAGCACATCTTAACATGTGGAACATGTCTTAGCACATTTAACACATCTTAACACAGTTTAACACAATTAACACATCTTAACACAGCATAACCTGCACAGTTAAACATGTCTTAACCCTACCAAGTATGTTTTCTTTGGCAAATGCCTGGTTTTATACTTTCAGGTGATGCAAAAATTATTTCCTGGAATTGACCTGTGGAAGTCTATGTAAAGAAAATGTTCCTCGTCTGTAACTGTGAAACCAATCATTTAAATGACATCGTAAATCTAGGTACTCTGAATACAGAATAAAATAAAAGCCTCCAAACGGCGTTTTCCTTTGTATGCAGCCACCACGGGGGCCTTTTACACAGGAAGCCATTTATATGGATTCACTGTGTCACATAAAAGCCCAGTGTAGGTCTACGTACACAGAGAACCGTTATTATAACTCATATGGCCGTCTGCCTGTCAAAAGCCGATGACTTTTAAAAGGGACTTTTACTGTGATTATATTCATGTTTTACGTTAACGCATACATTTAGTTTTGGGCGTTCTTTATTCCTTGACATAATGACCTGTAGTTGCTTAGACGGAACTATGCAACTCACCTGTTTGGGTCATATGGAAACTAGCAGCTTAAGTGATAAATGTCTGAGTGCACTAGTAATGCTCTATGAATAGCCCTTCTCTGTAGTCGGTGCACGGGTCTGGTTATTTGTGGAATCAAAGATTAGTGAGAAAGGGCAGGACTTTGCTTTGTTGCACTGTGACTGTACTGACAGATCATCCAGCGGCTGTAGCGCTTGCGTAGATTGTGGAGGACAGAAGCTTCGTTCAAGTGCGTGCGCATTGCCATGTCTTCAATAATGTCGAATGTACGAGGATTCATATGCTGAACGTCACCCTCTTTGACGATGATAGAGTGAAGATGAGAGGGAAAAGAGAGATAGGAGAGTGGGACTTTGTAATGTCCTGTCTTTTTCTGCCGAGTAATACATCAGCTCCCCTGCTAAAATGCCTTCCTATCACTTCGTTATACGTAAGCGCAGTTATTGAACCATTCGATAGCAGGTCGCAAATTAATTAATAAAATTCAAGTGCTTACTTTCCCATCTTTGGTTTTGATGATGAATTTTTCGCCGCTGATCTCCGTTTTCTCAACGTCGACGTAAGCCTCCTTTTCGTCCGGTGTCCAGACTCGCCTTTTCCCTGCGCGTAACGGAGTTCTCAAAGTGCGTTCACGCGCGCAGGTTTACTTGACACGGTTGGCGCTCTGGTAACAACTTCACTCGCGCGCGATCATTTTATACAGCACGTGCGTGCATTCCTTGCGGAGCTGTGCGTTTTAAAACCACAGAGCTTAGAAGCCGTAGGTTTCAACCCAGAAAAAAGGATGTTTCCAGTTGGGAAAAAATAAGTACGAATAACAAAAGACTATTTTCGATTCGAAACTATAATTTTACAAGGGTGTTATTTTAAATTTTTGAGGAAAAAATTAAGTACCATCAAAAGATAGGGTTTGCGCAGCCAGTAACTCCAGGTCGAATTTTCGGAGGGACGGCGCAGCCTCTCCAAACTCCGTCATATCCAACATGCGGGACATGTTATTTCCACAGCCCGGCAACGTGTCGAAGAAGAACAGGCTTTGATGATGCCTTCAAATAGAAAGTTAAATCATGTAAATCAAATAAACGGAGGCCGAAGACTCAAAAGTCACAAAAATACCAGAAAAGTGTGTTTCCTGTTCCTGAAAAACAGGGAAAAAGAGGAAAATCCCAGTGTATACATTTCAATTTACTCCAACATAAACACGACAGATTAATAGTTAATTAAACGAAATTCATTGTCGGCACTAGATAAAGAATGTAACTTTTAAATATTTCGTTAAGACATTACGTAATAATCAAAGAAAATCAAAAAAATATATATTCTCCAAACAGAAATACAGATTTGGTGACTAACCAATACGCACAGAAAGGGTGAAGTGGACGAAACGACGTGCACCGCTTTTATTGCTTCTACCAAGGTCACTATCAGTGAAGAGATGTCAGAAATGATCATGTGTCACCTCCTCCACCGCCTATTGGTGCTGACTGCGTGGTTCAATTGACACAAAAGGCAAGTTGCATTTTTATCTTTGCTCAAACCCAAGCTGGTTATTTTTATAACTGTATTATGCGTTGCAGGCGAGAGTTCATGGGAGATAATTTCTCATCAAAGGACCGACGCAAAGTGTCAATAGTTTCACTGTGGCCTATCTGATATCAAATTTATAATTTGCATATTTACATGGGCGCAGAAAAATACGCATTGAAGTTTACAAATAGTAAATAATTACAAATGCAATTAGACCTGTTCTAGTCATGTTTTCCTCAGATAATTTATTTGTTCTTTTTATGACAGTCTATCAAGGTTAATTCATCCTGTTAAAAGTCTGCGATAAATTCTACTCGGTCCCTCTTGGTTAGAGAGCGATAGAAATCCTCTCAGCGGCGACAAGCAACACGCTTACCAGAGCTTCTTTAACATCTCTCCAGGAACTCGTCAACAATTCTCTCCTCGGCATTGAGGAAAGTATTAGATGAACATAATGGCCCTGTGTTCGGATTTCTCCCTTACTCGAATTGCTTGTTTGCGGAATCCTTTGTTGTAAACGCCAGCGGAGGAAAGCCTGTCATTGTGCGTGTGGACGAACGAGGTGCAACTCTAGACGAAATTATTTAAGGGTCCCTTGAGCTTGACATTAAATATGGAACCTAAAAATATAACACAATATTAGCCAACACACACAACCCCTGACGACGGTCTACATAAAAGTTATTTACTTTCGCAGTAAAAATGTTAAATATTCTAATAATACTGGGCAATAATAACACTAGCATAACAAACAACTATTTCTTATTTAAATAAAATATATTTTCCCGAAAATTATACATGATTAAATATATTAATATATATTATGCAGATTAATTTTCCCACGCTATTCTGCACGTATAAAATGCAGATTTTTCCCAGTTGCGACAGTGTAATGATACTATGTAATGATACTGTGTAATGATACAAATGTCCGAATGAAACTTGATGACATTTAACGCTGCCATTGATTCACTTGGCTTCACCCAAATTGTTGATGTATGAAATGGCAGGTGTTGTGGTGAACTTTCCAGATAAAGTGCTAAAATAACAGGCCTATATTCAGCTTATTATTGAGACAGCCAGTGCCACGTTTCCAGCAGGGTGTCAGAGCAGTAACTGAGCATGCAGTAAAGAGGGGCCTCTTTTTACACACTGGCCCCAGAGGGTTTAACCTTGAGCTCTGTGTCCTTGTATGTGGAAAAGGGTAAAGCGTGTGGATCACTGGGGAGGAGGCTCATAGTGTCTCAATATAGACAAAAATACCCCCCTCCCATCTCCACCACAGTACCAGAGGCCATTCCTGATGGAGCTTCACTGGTGAACGTATTGTTGAAGACACATAGCAACCAGATACATTTCATACTTTTGCGTAAGAAACTTATGATTTTCTTAAAGTACAACACCCTGCATGTAGGTCAGAATAGAGAGGTCCCAGACTGAACTTTTATTCCTGAGGTGGAATCAACTCATTTATCAATCAACTCATTTATCAATCAACTCATTTATCAACCAAGAGATGAGATTGTTAATGCAAGTGCAAAATTGCATCTAATGTTGTCTAAAAGCTGTTTTTAGCTACTAGTATTACTGTGCCGCGTGTAAACTCTGCTAGAGGACCGTCTTGCACACTAAACACGAACGCTGAAACTGGTCTTTAAGACAGGCACTCCAGTTTGGCAGGGATCGCTAATGACAGAAATTTACTTGAGCTTTGGTTAGATATAACTGTGCTTAGATATATCTGCCTAGTGCTATTCAGGGACTTGGACCACTTCAGAAAAGTGGTGACTGGATTATGTAGCACTTCACTTGTGTTAAAAAAGAGCCAACATCCTGATAAGCTGGGAGAGTCAATAGAATCCAAGGCTGTGGACACTTCGGTAGCAGGAATATTAAACAGCCCATCCAGGTTGTTCTTAAATCTGGTGTCTATTTGTGGAAGCAGGGGAGCTGTGTCATATCACCCATATGAAAATGGGATTTCTGGCATCAAGTTGGGATTACAGCTGGGTCACAGTTGTTTTAGATCATCGTGCATCAAATACCAGGCAGCTTAGATGCGAAAAGTAAAGGGAGACTGAGATTTACAGTAACACAAACACACACATTCATGCACGTTTGCACTGAACAGGTTACACCTCCACATACATACATTCATTAATAATTCACATGACTCTACTGCTGGTCCTACTGCTATACTGAACTCTTGGATACACATATCTGTTATCCAAGCAGCAGTCACTCTGTCCTCATCTGAACTTTCCATTGTCTACTCATCACTAAACGGTGGGCCATTGCTAACTGTTGGCTGACTGTTGAGTCTCTCTGCAAGGCCCTGGGGCATTTGAAGGACAAGGGTGTATGCTAGACAGATGTCAGCTAATGCTTGCACCGCTCTGTAATCCCCTTCAGTAACTCCAGTGCAGCCCAGGACAACTAAGCACACTTGTGGGCTGAAGCAACAGGAGAAGATCATTTGCTCAACAAATGCGCGCTGGGTTTAAAGTCTCGCTGAGGTGCTCCGCTCCAGCAGCCAATGCCCCCTGCCTTGGTAGCATGAGGTTGGTGGACTGTGGCTCCCACAATCTTAGCCTGCATACCTTCACTGCATAATCTGTCCTGCTGCCGGCACCAAGCGCCGTTATCTAAACCAGCACAGACAGGCCGTCGCAGTCCAGAATAGCAAAGAGAACCCTGCTTATCCACTTCAAGTACCCCAGCATCCACCACAGTCGGCTCGGCCCACTCCAAATGATACAGGGACAGTTGTGAGCATGGCCAAAACTGGAGTTCTTATGGTGGCAGGGCCAGCAAGCTGCATTCCAGCAGGCTCTGTTAGTCTTTAAAGCTTCCGTGGAATGTGTGTGGTTGTAGGGGGGTTTACCCAGGGCCACAGTAAGGTTATGCTAGTGGGGACTACAGATACACTAGCACCTGTCTCCCATAGCAACTGCTCAAACACATTCACTAACCCTCCACGAATATGGCTGCACAATACAAGCAAAATGCAGATGCCTTGCAGTATATTTTTAAGAAATTGTTGACCTCTTAATTGAATGGTTATATATTGCTTGCATTATGTGGATGTATATTTGCTGGATCATATGAACGACATGATTTATCAAAGTATATACAGGATGCTCTCAGAGCACACACACACACACACACACACACATCTACACCCAAAAGAAAGTTTTCTGAAAACAAAGCACCTTTTGCAGAGTAGGTTTCAGAGTACCTTCTGTTTTCAGAGAACCTTTTGCTTCAATAATTTATCAGTAACAAAAATATGTTTTGCACACATTTACAGTCAGATCTGATTTTTAAAAATAGAGTGTCTTTTGCACTGTTCTGTCAGATGTTTATTATCCTAACTACAGTTATGTTTATTACCCTAACTACAGTTATGTTTATTACCTTAACTATGCTTATTATCCTAACTACAGTTATGTTTATTACCCTAACTACAGTTATGTTTATTATCCTAACTACAGTTATGTTTATTACCCTAACTACAGTTATGTTTATTATCCTAACTACAGTTATGTTTATTATCCTAACTACAGTTATGTTTATTACCTTAACTATGCTTATTATCCTAACTACAGGAGTGTCAGCTCATTAACAACAAATGCTCCTGCTGTGTGAATTTGAGATTTCTCCAGTGGAAATTACTTGCTGCTTATTAAATAACAATAATCTACATTTTATTTACCTGCATTACAAATGTACCATAAGTTCCACCCACTATGGTAAAACAGGTCATAGACTCTTCCCACTTCTGGGTCCCATCATCAGAGAGCTGGTGTGTCTATCCTGCTTGCCTTCTGATCCCCCCTGTCCTCAAAAGCCCCCCCCCTCCCCCACAGCTTTTGTATGTAAGGTGAGTGTGTGTGTGTGTTGGGTGAGTGGGTGGGTTGGTTGGTTGAAGAGGGAAATCTGGAGGGAAGCCCTCTGCAGTAGGCTAATGCTCTGATCCCCCAGGCATCCTGAGAACTGTTACCTCTCGGCAGGGAGCCAGGCAGGCAGTCACTCAATCCACTGGCTCCACAGTTTACATTACTCAAGCACAGTTTACTTTACTCTAGCTCATATCACATTACTCTGGCTGACATCACATTACTCATGTCCATTTCAAATTACTCTGACCCACATCACATTACTCAGACTCAGACTATACACTTCAGGAATTATGGAATTAAATAAATATATAAATACAATAATAATAATTTATTGATATAGATCACACATGCAAAATATTTACCATATCAGACTTTATATTCCACAGAGCAGTTTCTTTTAGTATATGCAAACATCTATACCAACAAATACTTTTCCAGAGTCCTTCTAGAAATATTCATTTAATATAATCATTTTAATTCAGTCATGAATCTTAATCACCTTATTCAGGTCCATCCATAATTATAATATTCCTTTTTTTGTTACAGAGAAGCATCTCACTGTACATCATATGTACAGTGAGATGCATCAAAATATGCAGCTATTTTGAACCATCCTGTCTAATTGGCTTTTTTAAAATTTAAGATCAAATTTACGTGCACACTCTCTTTAACCCACCTGTAGACCGGGCTACGCCATTCCCGAGACTTCATATTTCACTTCATCGGTTAAAACATATTATTACATCATCAATCAGTCATTACATTAAATATTATAAATAATTTAGATCAAATAATTTTAGTGGAAATGCATGATACCATTTTACTGCCATCTGCTGGCAGTGTCCTCAAAAGACAATTATTATTATTAGTAGTAGTAGCAGCAGCAGTAGTAGTAGTATATAACAATATAAGATAAAGTCTAAAAAGTTCCAGAACATCTAAAAAAAAAAAAAAGTAAATACATTGATGTCATACACTAAATACTACTATATGGATTTCAGTAGGATACTGCCTATCAAACTAATATCACTGAAAACTCTTTCACGACAATAACAGATTTTTTATAATTTAACAGGACCAAGGGGTGAGTCAGCCTACAAATCCAGAAAGGACAATGTTGAAAAGAATTGTGCACGTGTGTGTGTGTGTGTGTGTGTGTGTGTGTGCGCGTGGGCGCGGGCATCTGTGCGTGCGTGCATGCATGTGGGAGAGGTTTTCTTTTTAGATAATTTGATTTGACTTTTATACGTTGCTGTACTACAGTTACCCACTAGATGGAGCCATGTGCTTAGTGAATACTGTTTAACATAATTCATGCATATTGGGAGTATATATTGATTAGTAAATTGCTTTTTATATATGATTTTAGATTTATTTGCTTGTGTGTGCATTCATATACGTAGGTACACATTAAAACAGGCAGATATAACTAATCTACAATTTCTACAGAGTTTTGCATTTCAGTTTGTGTTGTGGCTAAGAGCATGAGGAATTGCTGGAATATCCAGGCTAGAAATGCATTTCACTTCCTCATATGGAATTTGTGTTTGAGCCTAACATTCCTTACCTAACATTCAGACCTAGTGGCTGAATGTGTTTATACAGCTCCTGGCTTCCAATTCTAATAAAAGCTCTATATATAGAGCTTTATAGCAACTTTCACTGTGTTTTCATTTTATTCCTCCATAACTAGTCTAGATAGTCTAAATAAGCTGTGTTATACTTGGGGTCTGACACGTATGTGGATCAGAAGGTCAATTTTAACACACTGGAAACAGCTCTGATACACCATAAAAGTTGTTTCATGAAGAACACCAGTTCATTCATTCAGTATCAGTGTTCCACATTTTCCTTTCAAGCGTTTTTTTTTTTCTCCCTCCATGTGTCACTTGGACAGGAAAGAGTTATCGGGAAAGGAAGTGGAAAGGGTTCCTGCCGCCCTCTTCCTGTAGCCAGACTGCTCCCTCCGCAGGGCACTGGCTCGCTCACTCCTGTTTTGCTAACGTTCGTCCATCCTGACCTGCCGGCCCACGGCTGGCGCCAGCATTCTCCCGGACCCCCAACCCTGCACACCCCCCCAGAGCTGCACTAATTCACACCAGCTGTTGCAAGGTGCTCACACACACACACACACACACACACACACACACACACACACACACACACCCCTGCACTTGCTGCTTCCCCCGGCCGCTAGCTCTGTCAGACTGAAAGTTTCTCCAGCATGGGGAACATGGGTGAGCCCTTTTAGAAAACACTGAGACAGAGAGCAGTGAGAGATCCACTTGTTGTCCAAAAAGAACAATCATCTCTAGAAAACACTACAGAGAATGGAGAGTATTTATCTCTACAAAACACTACAGAGAATGGAGAGTATTTATCTCTAGAAAACACTACAGAGAATGGAGAGTATTTATCCATTTGATCTCCTAATTTAAGATTACAGCAGTCACTCTTTCATTACCGTAAACCCAAAAGCCACTCCTGCATGGCTAGGACTTTATTGAAATCACATGCACACCATGAGTCTACAGGATGAACAGATGATAGAGAAGAACTGTTTCCACAGTGGATGAGTGTAAAGGAATGTGGTGTGTTTGTGTGTGTGTGTGTGTGGGTGTCTGAGAGACAAACTTGGCTAAATTCTCCTTGTCTTGAAATCTGCTTCTTAAGGTCAATGTTAGAATAAGATGTTTAGACACAATTTGTTTTCATTCTCTGTGAAGGATCATGTGCACATGTTTAATCACTTAATGCTTAATCACTTAATGCTTAATCACATGATAGTCTTGAAGCATATTACTATGTGATCTTCATCCTTCTTCTCCATTTGGTTCCCATTCAGAGAAGGTGTCTGGCTGGTTGCTTTGGTTTGGTTCACCTGAATGACACCAGGAACACTGTAGCTTTTGATGTGCCCCCCCACACCACCACCTTAAAATCAAAGGGAGGTGAGTCTAAAGCCTCCAGTTGCTGTAAAGCTGTGGGATTTCCTGCCTGTGTTCTCTTACGCTCTCTGATGTTCTCCATGGTTTTGTGCACCTCTGGCTTGAGTCTTTTCCCGTTCTACCTCCTCATGTTTACTCCCCTCATGCTCACAGCACAATCTGCCTAAAATCTAAGAGGAATGGTTTACAACACAGCTCTTGAGAGTCAATCTATTTATTGACTTACATTAAGTAGTGGGCCTTTTCACCTAGCGCAACTATCAAAATAACAGAGCAGAGACATTCTTCTCTCTGCACCAAACTCTTGTTGTTGTGTAGCTGACAGGTGACTAAAGGGTGGAGGGTGAACTGTGTACAGGTGTTAGTGCCATTTGGCACTGGCCTGTAAAAAGGGCTCTTGTGATCAAGTGAGGCGACTACAGCGACTACATACCGTGAGGGAGTGAAGCTGTTCAGCTGCTGCAGCTTTGATCTGAGGTGCGAATGTCTGGACTTGTAAGCAAGTGTCACCCATTTAGCGCTAGGGTGAGAGACAGTGTCTTCCTAGAGGCACCGTGGCCTTCGTACTGCTGAGAATACACACACACACACACACACACACACTGGGGGAAGGGTGTGTGTGTGTGTCCACAGTGTGGGGGTGGCAAGGAGGGAATGATCTTTATATAGTCCACACTCTAAGGACACACTAGTCCTCTAAGGCTTGGCTCTAATGAATGGATGTTACTTTCTGTTTTATCATTAGACAGAGGGAACTGCGTCTGCCTGGGCCATGCATGGTGCCTTCATAGGTCACAGAGCTGCACACTTCCACGCTGCCTGCCTTGATTTCACGCTCTACATGGAGTCATTACACATCAGTGTTATGGAGCCAGAAATGGTTGTGCCAAAAGGAAACAGCGTTCAGTAATGGGACTCAACCTGTTTCTGTTGTTAAGAGAGAGTGCTTTATTTTTCAGACTAAAACGTCCCGTACACACATACACCCAGCCTTCCAATAGGGTGGCAAATTTCCTCTATTTATTGTAATGGAAAAAAGCCAAGCTGAAAACTAATCACTTCACCATGTGTTTCTACAAAGAACTTGGAGAAAATAAGTGGGAAAGAATGTCATTTTGCATGTATTTGCTTGTGAGGGTCTGCATGTGTGCATGTATGTATGTATGTGTGCATGTATGTATGTGTGTATGTATATATGAGTATCACTGATTCTGAGGCTACAAAGTGCTGCTTATTCCACAACTGCTGGATGAAAACTCCTGGGTTTATGTGTTTGTGTACACATGAGTTGACATGAGTGCATATGTGTCTGTGTGCACATGCTTGAATGTGTGTGCATGCACTTGTATGCGTGCACGTGTGTGTGTTCATGTGTTTGTGTGTGCATGCACTTGTATGCGTGCACGTGTGTGTGTTCATGTGTTTGCAAATGTTTTGGGGTGGAAAGCATTGACAAGCTGAATGATGTTATGTGTCAATAGGTCAGGGTGTGCTTGAGTACTGATCTGAATTCCCATGCCTAGTCTCTCCAGTCAATACCTCACAGCACCTTCACCAATATACAAACACACACACACACACACACACCCCATTGTGCACTGGGTACAGGACACTAGCCACGACACTCAGGAACAACTACTGACCTGCAAGCTGCAGATCTAAAATTGGCCTACATCCTCCATGTTCTTTATTTCCTTTCAGCTTGATTATTTGAGCCACACCCATCTGCTGGCTCTGCTCTGCTTTACCAGCGATTTCTGAAGAAAGAGCTTGGTATTTCTTCATAACATTAGTCAGTATACTTTATTGGCGATTGCTCATTGCTGATTTGTCACATTTTCTATGAAGTGAGAGAACAGGTTTGATTTTCTGATTAATATCCGTTGCTCCGACTGAGGGAAAGAGATTTCTGCAACTTCGCCGTCGTTTCAAGTACCATCACAATAAGAAATAATATTCTTGTAGAGTTTATCGCTAACAAATCAATGATAATGACACTGATGATGAAGCATGTGGCCAGGGGGTTTAGCTTTTTCTGAGTAGGAGAAAGAGAGAATGAGAGGAAGAGAAGGAGATAGAGAGAGATGGAAAGAAAGAGAGGTAGAGAGAGGGATCATCCCTACCTTGACCCCCTACGAGCTGTGTGTGTGTTGCACGCGCATACACATGCCCGTGGTCGTCTATGCATGTGTGTGTGTGTATGTGTGTGTGTGGGAGGGGGTTACCATGCGTCCGGCTCCAGGCTCTGTCCTGGCACCAGGTCCTCTGTAACACATGCCTCTGATCAGCACAGCCTGCGTCATCAGTTAGTAAACTCTGCTCCAGGAAAACCAACAGAGAGCACATTCATTGCTGGCATCCCTGTGACTGAGTGTGTGTGTGTGATTCATTAGGGTGTTCGAAAGCTGCCCAGCTTCTCCTGCACCGCTCCACTCCCAGCAGCCCCCTGGCAAGTCCAAGAGTTCTCACTGGCATCTGATTGGTCATTTTGTTTAAATGCTGTTTTCAACAGGGGACTTTCAGATGATGTGAACATTGCAGTGTGTGTGTGTTTGTGTGTGTGTGTGTGTGTGTGTGTGTGTGTGTTTGTGTGTGTGCATGCGTGAGCCAGCTGACATGAGGTGAGCAGAAGTGGGGTTTTACGGGTTGAATATAAAATACAAATGCTGTGTGGTCCACCAGGAAGGCCTTCTTAGACTCCTACAGCCCTCAACAAAAGTCATTCAAACCAAACATGAACTGAACAAACACGCGCACACACACACACACACACACACACACACACACGCACGCACTCACTGAGGCAGCTCAGCACAGAGACAGCATGGAGACTACAGAGAGCTCCCTAAGGCTCCAGCTTCAGGTCCTGGTGTGTTTATAAGAAGCTGACAGCCTCTTCCTGTATCCCATGCCCTAAGCCCTGGACGCAGGCTCACACCACAGCACTCCCCACCACCAGCAGCAGCAGCGCCTCCTCTCCATCCCCCCAGCTGACTGGGGGAGCAGACGTGGGAGGGAGACCAACAGGGGGGGGAGGGGGGGGGGG
>JAOXYF010000019.1:10341201-10354898 GCA_028565775.1 Sternarchorhynchus goeldii
TCAGAAAATTTAGTTGTAATCTTTCTCTGTGCTACAGTCATTGCTGTTCTCTAATTATGATCATGTTTTTTGCAAAATAAAGGTTTCATGGTTATTTTGTAAAACACTGTTCTAGTGGCATGGCGTGCCTCTTACAAAAAATCATTCAAATGTTGAACAATGTAGATTACATTATTTCTGAAAAAATCAAGTGTTCATACATTGTTCTCTAATTTTGATCTCCAGTGTGTATATATATGTTCAATGTTATTCTCATCAGCTCCCTCTGTTTATGTGCAGATGGAGAGCCAGTTGAACTAAACCCTGTTCCCTCCAGTGCAAGTGTGTCCAGATCTGTCCAAGCTGCAGACTCTACAAAAGCCACAGACAGTTTCATCAGCAGTAACAGGTGCAAAAGCCAGAAATATCTGACAAAATGTGATCAGTGCATTGTTTGCTAATTTACAATGCCTGTCATGTTTATGCGGTGATCCCTTGTCTGTGTGTACTTCTGTAAAGCATGGAAGATCCAGGGCTGCCTGCTGCTCAGGACAGTGGCCCAGTGTCTCGTTCTTCAGCCCCAAAGGCCAAATCGGTGCGGATGGGTCGGCTTCAGTGGCCTCGGGTTCAAGCTGACCGCTTCCGTATGGGCCACCACTGCATTCAGCGCCAGAATCGTGTGCACCAGCGACTTCCACGCCACACCTCTCGCACACGTCCCATGATCCTCCACCAGCCTGGCCACCGCAACTTCTGTCACTGAGGATATGCAGCACATGCGCCCAAATGGATGGTGCAGTTAAGAGGAACCAACTACACGAGCACATACTAGTAGAGCATACTGGTCTGTTCCATTATGGAAAATAAAGCCCTTCTCAGAAATACGATATTCTGCTTAGTGTTTGCAATTTTTACAAATGCATTTTTCCACAAATACATTTGTATTTAGTATATTGTTAGTCTATATGTTTGAATGTCAGCTATAGTGTTGACACAAAAGCTATGTTCTTTAATCTAGTCCTGTTTTTTACATTTTTTATTTTGCATCATTTGTGTAGACTTGGATCGCAATAAAACAAGTGTGCCTAGTCCTTGTGTTTGTTGCAGTAATTACACATTTCAATAGAATTTATATATTGTTAATTGCAAAATGTGCAGTAAATCAAAACTTCCCACTCTGTTACCACAGAACGTCCCCAATGAATATTGTCATCAAAATACTTCTATATAATTAATTTTAATCCAAATTGTAGAATATTCCTGATCTATGTAGGGGAAGCAGGATGTGTGAGGCAGGACTAAGACCCAGAGCAGGACTTCAATTTCTCTTGAGCTTAAGAATATTTGAGCTCTTGCTTTTTTCTCTCTGGGTCTGGCAACTTACTCGAAGAGCAGTTGCAGAGAAGCAGTTAACCATACAGGAGTGCAACCAGTTTTAATGACTCATTGGTTCAACAAAAATATCTGCCCCAGAGATGACCACGTCAACCACTGACACATACTTTTCTCTACTTTCTTTGTTGCTTGTGTCACATGTGCATTAAGAGCTGTGAAAATACCTGAACAATTCAGGAAAGTGTTTTTGCAGAAAGTAAAAATGGCTCCCCCTGTTGGATTTATGCAGTGATGGACAGTGAAGCACTTGGTATTAAATGCTATATGAGGATGAACTAGGGAAACTATAGTGCAGCAGTCACCACTGCTGCACTATCAGAGCATCAGAGCATGTGTTGTTTATTAAAACACAGCAGAAACAAAATAGTTTTCTCAGTAAATAAGAATTGTTGGCTATTTTTTCAATTTTTTCTCGCCAATATTTTAACATTTACTTACATTTGAAGTTGTATGAAAACACATAACAATACACCAGTACACACACACACACACACACACACATACAAACTGACCTGATCCTCATTCAGAATTATAGTGAGCCTCCACCTCACAGCCACACAGCTGGAAGAGGGAACCTGCTTGAAATATTGTGTGTCAGAAATTATGAATTGACCTCAATTTCACCTATTTGTATACATTTCATGGTAAACAATGATCAATCAACAGTAACTATTAAGACTTCTTACAGTCTCTAAGGGACATCACACTAGGCATCTATTTCAGGACCACATATTTGGGTCAAACTTGCAATCCATGGTTAGAAAGCTGGGTGAAAATAATGGGCCTTTGTATAGTCTCTAGTATCATGTCATTTGCATAGAAGAATTTGCTAGCTAGTATTATTTGCATAAAAAAATTACATACATTTATGTAGATTTGCTTTCATTTAGTATTAACAGTATTAGCATTTGTGGTGATTTTTCCCTTTAGCTAAATTGTATTTAGTGTCAGGTTATTTTCAGCATTAAGGTTGTAAGGTGTAGCATTTCCTTACACGTATAGTTCGATTTCTTTAATTTTGCTTTAGTGAGTCCCAGGTCAGAAAGCAGTCTAAGACCCTTTCCTGCAGAACATCCCTCTACTTTACATAGGCAGGAGGTTGCGGTTACAAACAGTCTGTCATGGTTAGATGACTACAGGGAGGGAGTGGTCGGTATTTAAACACAGCATGCTCTGATGGAATACACCACCCCTGTGCAATAACTCAGATCAGTGTGTTCTTTTTTCTCAGTACAGTATGTCCTGTTTCCAGGGTCCTGCCTCTAATCTGTATTTTACTGCACGTGGCTCATCTTTGTTGATGGATGTGCATATGCACATCTTTTTGGAGGTAACATGAGTCATGATGCAGGTGTTGGTCATTACATAATACTCTGAATGACAGTGTGGCCCAAGGAGCCTCCAAGCCATTTCATGCCTGTATATGTGATTGACATGTTATTGCATTTTTGTCTTGTCTATGTGCTGACAAGCAATGGTGACAGTGAAGATAACCTTTGATGACTGCTTGACTGATATGTTGCTGTGAACCTACCATCTGTAGTGTGTTTGAGACATACAGTGAAATGTTATGTACAAAGAATGTTCTTGTTGCCATACTTGAGGTGCATTTTCGAATAGTTTTTGAGCTAAAGCCATATAGGACAGGATTATTACCCTGTGTGATAGATAGAAAAACTGCATTAACCTTAATAATAATAATAATAATAATAATAATAATTTTTGCTAAAATTCTTATTATAACGGTTAATGCTTACAGTATAAAGGTATATATATGGGAGAATAAAGAGAATATGGGAAGACAATGAATACCAGAACATTTAAATATGTGCTTCACAGAGAAGCCAAAAAACACCCCAAACTGAATGCAATTAGAAGCAGCTGAATCTCACTCAGAATCTCACTCACGCATGCAGTAACATGACTGCACCTCTCTCTGCTGCTGGCTGAGTTTGGCTTGTGGCTGAAGATCCCTGTAAGGCACCCAGCTGGGAGAGCGGGACTTGTGTACACAGCTGCAGGGAGCCGAGCAGATCCACTCTGTCGAGACACAGCCTAAGGAGCCTAGACACTGTGGCCCAGATGCAGAAGGGTTCTTAGTCTGGTTTTATGGCTCAGTAAAAGCTGGCAGACAGTGATTTGTGCTCTGGACAGTGCTGTGGTGTAGTGACAGAACAGAACAGGGGATGGGCTCTTGCACTGCATGTCTGACTGATGCAGAATCATGTGGGTAATGTTTGTGATATAATGTAACCCCGCATGAAAGCCACACGTCACACAGGAAAATCCTCTAGCAGTCAAGCACGCCTGGCTCAAGTGCTCAGTATGAAAACACGTGGTTTGTGATAACATTTTTTGATAGGGCGATAAAGACTGAAAAGAAGAAGAAATGTGAATTTATGACTCACACTTTTACACACACATAAATGAAGTGGTCCCTTTGTGTTACCAAACTGCATCACCAGATGTAACATTTAGGGTTATTTGTTAAATATATGAAGTAAGATGTTTACGTAAAATGCAACGTTAAGTTTGTTTATCACTTCAGACTTGAGCTTGTAAACTGACGACTGTGGCAGATCCACATATTTAAAAAGCAAATTAGGAAAAAGTTCAGCATTTAGCAGTTGATAGACTGACAGTTTTGAAACTTCTCTAGGCATCAAATATTCTATATGTAAAGTGGAACTACTAAGTAATGTCAAAGGAACTATCCAAAATAACTGCAGACACTCCGGTGAGAGACATATCAGTTCTGAGTCATATGATTTCCGCGTGATCGAACAATGGAATGTTTGTGACATCACAGTTATGTCACAGATAAGTTATCCTCCATAGGGTGCCTGCTTTTACAAAACCCGTGCTAGTCAGCAGGCCTAGAGGTGTGCTAACAACTCAGCAGTTAGGCAGCACTCAAGGCTGCTTACCAGCAGAGATGAGCCAGGAGGGGGAACGTTTCTTCATTGTAATTCGGGGGCAAAGTAGAAAGAGGTTTACGCGAGGCTGCGTCGGCTGCGTGGAATCGGAGACGCAGAGTGGAGATGTGAACGCGTTGATTTACACGGGAGGCGGTTGTACTTGCAGGGCCACGGTGAAGAAGGAAGACATGTATCCGCTCACCCGGCACCAAGTACAGCTGCTGCTGTTTGTCTCTCCGGACGGACGGCGCCTGGACGTGCTGCGCAATGCTGCGCTCTTTAGTGCCATCTGTAACCTGGTACAGCAGGACCTGGTGGTGGTCCGCTCCAAAAACGGTTTTCAGACCTGCCTTATAAAGAACCTCGTTCAGATCAGTCAGAAGGGCAGCTCAGACGACCTGCAGATGCTGGGCTTTGAGTTACAGTTGGTAAGTAAGAGTGCATATGTTAAAAATTAAAAATCATGCCAGTATTTTCTCCTAAGTCTACCAATAGCCTTGTATGTTTTTTTTGTTTTTTTTTTTACTATTCTTGTTTTGCATGGGAAGGAATTATTATAGTTCCAACTGTTGAGGCTGTGCATTTCCATAATGCCGTTGTTATTTAGTTGTAATAGCTTCCCCTTCACTTCACTCCCAGAATGAAGATCAAAAGGTGCTTAAAAAGTCTGTGGCACTGCCCTGGTTCAGTGCTTCGGACATCGTACAGGTGCTTCCATCTCTCCTGAAATTATGGCACCAGCCTACAGGTCAGGTTCCATGTAATACCTATGTCACTGTTATTTTTACATATTGTTGAATTGCACTGGGAAGTACAGGAAAGCACACCCACTATAAAGAGATCATACATTTGGACTTGATCACATAAATGCATGCTGTTTAACGTAGAGTGCAGTTTTAGGGAGGTGTCAGGCTAAATGGAGGGAGACAGGAGGTTGCAACTACACTGGAGCAAGAGACATCTGCAAATTGTTTTCAAAAGATCAGCCAGCAGTTTGGAAGTCAGTGCAGACCAATGTAATTTCTACGGATGTAGATGTGATAATGATATCAGTGGCACTCTCACAGACTAGCAGTGGAATGTACTTTAAAGTGAAGACTTTAAGGATAGGAGCTGCAGAACATCACTGTAGGGCCTGAGGAAGAGTGACTACTAAATCAGAACTAGAGAAACCAGATTAGTAATATGTGAGTTTCTCAGAATGATATGCTTCACTGCTCTGCAAACATTTCAGAGCCCCTCCCTTACCTCATTTGGAGATGTTCATCTAGGTTATGTCATTATATGACAGCTGGCATTTTTCCCCTGCAGGTTTAACCAGGAAAACTGTCTCTCGCATGAATTCAAAGCCAAGTTTTAGCTCTCTCTGTGGAAAAACACGGAGTAAAATATCCATCAAGGAGATTTTCTCTACCAAAACCCTTTATCATCATCCTTTGGAGGTTGGGTCGTTGGTGGAGATTGCGTTTGGTAACAGACTTGTGTATGGACTCATCAGATGGATTGGGGTTCTTGAAGGAAAGAAACACAAGTGGGCAGGACTCGAGCTGGTGAGCTGTTTCAGGAAGTTTTGTTTCTGTTTTTTTGTGATTTCCCCTTTTTAATGCACAGCCCATTTTATACATGCTCAATTATGTTGTTTTTGCACATGCAGGAAGATGAGATGGCCGCTGTTTCAGATGGAAAGTTTGGTACTAAGCGCTATTTCAAGTGTGAGGGAAACAGGGCTCTGTTTGTGCCACTGGAGCAGTGCAGGCCAGACAGCAGGTTTCTGCTCATGTTACCTCCAGACGGACTACTCACACCACCCCAGACCCCCCCACGTAAGCATCTCCACCATGGCTGCAGCGCTCAAAGCTTCCAGCTCTACCCCTCCATTCAAGAGAACCTGCTATAAAAATGTAATGAACTGTTGTTCTCCTCCCCAGTTATACCACCTCAGGACGTGGATGAATATGTACCTCCTGTGTCCGAGTCAGAGGTCTCATCTTTATTGATAGGGAAGATGAAGGGAATCCAGGGGCATTTCAACTCCTGCTACCTAGATGCCACCCTCTTCAGGTCTACTCCTAAACTATGTTAAAATGCCCGTACCTTTCAGATGATATTATTTGCTGATTGGTGGAACAAGTTCACTGCTGCTGTTTCATATCCTTTTCTTTTTGTGCCTTTTAGTCTTTTTAGTTCATCCATGACACTGGACAGTGTTTTTCACCGATCAGCAGACGAAGAGACGGACATCTCACGCACTTTAAGAAGAGACATCGTGAACCCTTTACGCAGGTATGTACGCAGGTATGGATGCAGGTATGGATGCTCGCACATACCTTGTGTGCCTGCTTTCAGTGAGAGATGTGACTCCTGTGAGAACCTCACCTTTAGTTTGACTTTTGCCACACAGTGCGACTGTAAAGACTGTAAACATGTCAACATTTGTGCCCTCAGATGTGGCTTCGTGTCAGCTAAGAGTGTGACAAACTTGCGCAAAAAGCTGGGATGTGGATCATTCGTGACAGAAGAGAAAGGTACAGGCAGAGGTTCTTTCCAGCCTACAATATCATAATCTGCTGCATACCTTGTGTCTGTCTGCATACCTGTGGAACTAGAGTCCTGCGCTCAGACTAACACTTCCTAAAGCCACTGTTTACTCATGCTGCAGTTATCTTCTATAATCTATAGATTTTCTGAGTAATTTACTATGAACTGGTAGACAATTGTCTTCTATAATCTATAGCTTTTGTGAGTAATTTACTATGAACTGGTGGACAATTGTCTTCTATAATCTATAGCTTTTGTGAGTAATTTACTATGAATTGCTAGACAAAGAGTGGTGTTGGTCTTTTGTGAGGAGAGATTACTTTTCCTGACATTTTGTTCTGTTGGATTTAAGTTGGGCAGGACTAGATTTGCTGTACGTGGTAGCAGGAAATACCAAAATACTAATCAGTTAGCAACTTGTTTACATCATCTGTCTGCTACATTTGTGCAGCCAGTTCGTTTTACCAATCTTGTACCTTTACTTGTTAAGTGTCATTTAGGAGCCAAAAAAATGCATTGGTAAATAAACCCAGGGAGTCAAGGGTGTGCACAGGGATGTACAATAAGGCATTTTGCTTGCATTTGCAGTTTTAAAAAAATTGGGCTTGAAGATACATAATACATGACAAACATCTTGTCATGTGAAACTGTTGAAAGCAACCATTCATATAAAATGACCGCTTTCCCGCACATAATAAAGTGAAACGTAGCTATGTAGTATGTTGGATATACTTTTTTTGTCATTTGTTAGATTTATAGTACTTTATTATAATAGAAATATATTATGCAAATATTATGTTTCTGTACTATTTAATCAGAACTGCAGGATTTTACGAAAGCAGCAGATTAAGTGGCTTTTGTATTTCATTTCTGGCCTTATGACCATGTTCATTAATCTATTGGTGTAAATGCATCTTTCCCATAGATCCAGAGGAGTTTGTCACAGTCCTCTTCAAAGAGGTTCTCCACATGGAATCGTTATTAAAAATCAGGTTTGTTCAGATCTGATTTCTTTTCTCAGGGTTTCCTGTATTGGATTTCTACCAGCTCTCCACCCTGCTAATCTGTTACATAATTATGTTTTTAGTCATGCAAAACTTCTATAAATTGTTCTGATGAACAATATAAGTTGAAAATGTGGCAGCCAGTTAAGGGTTGCTTAACGTTTCACTATTAAGATGTGAATGACATAAATTTGCTAAGAAAAAAACCCTGGTTCTGCTCTGCTAGGTCAAGTAGAGAGTTGTATCAGGAGTGCTATATGCACCAGATAATCATTGAGAAGAGTCAAGTGAAACCCGCTCCAACAGTCCAAGAACTTCTGTTAATTTCTTTCATGACAAGTGGCCTGAAGTTTGAAGAGGTACTTTGTTTTATCATCATGATAATCAACAATAATTAAGGCTATCAAATGTTGCACATGCAGGCTAAATATGTTTTAGTGAGGTAATATGTACGTATCTATATCTCTCTCTTTCCCTCTCTCTCTCTCTTTCCCTCTCTCTCTCTCTCTCTCTCTCTCTCTCTCTCTCTCTTTCCCTCTCTCTCTCTCTCTCTCTCTCTCTCTCTCAGATCCCATCATGCCTGATACTTCAGATGCCACGGTTTGGGAAGAAATTTAAGATGTTTCCTCATATCATTCCCTCCACAGAGATAGACATCACTGACCTCTTCCAGAGCTGTGAGTTTGAGACTAAGAACCTCCACCAAACAAACCATGATTTTTTCCTACTGGTTGTTCTCACTGCAATACCCAGCTCTAAGCCAAGCTGTATTCCTCTGCAGTCCCATCAGAGTGTTTTCTCTGTGGTCAGCTGTCTACATATGAATGCATTCAGTGCACAGAGGACCACAGACTTCCACCAGGCACGATAAAACAGTACTGCTCCACCTGCAATACGCAGGTAATGCATTACTTTGTTTCAACTGCTATTACAGCACCAGACAAATCACCAACATTTCAGAACAGGTTTATTTATGCCAATTTTATGTTCAAAAGTCATGCATGTAAATTAGGAATGTGCCATTATTAGTATTGTTATTATTACTGTTGTTGTTGTTGTCGTTGTATTATTAAATTAGGAATGCCCAGTTCTGGTGGTGAAGGAGCCAAATGCAGTTTGGGATTTCTCTAGGGTTAGGGTTAGAGTTAACATACCTACTGAGCCTGTTTATTATACGTATTTATTATAAGTATTTGAATCCAGTGTGCTTCAACAGGAATAACATCAAAATGCTGGACTCCTCACCGCCAGAACTGTTTCCTCAAGATCTAGAAGAAATCTAGAAAAAATTTTAACACTCATGATACACATTGTACACTGAAGTGAGACATGATATTCGTGACATACATCATGTGATCTTTTCCCTGGCGTGAAATGCACAGCTGTGTCTATGTTTACTCCAGGTGCACGCTCACCCTTCCAGACACACACACCGCCCCAACTTCATCTCTGGAGTGGAGCTCTTCCCAGCAGATGAGCCTGTGAAGAGACATCGGATGCAGCTGTTTGCAGTGCTTTGTATTAACACCAGCCATTACGTGTCCTTTGTGAAATATGGCCCCAGTCCTAAATCGTGGCTTTTCTTCGACAGCATGGCTGATCGATATGGTAAGTCAGAAGCCAGAGCAGAGTTTCTCAACCCAGTCATCAGAACCTTCATCAGGCAACATTTGCTCTCTAACTTACTGCCTAGTGCATCTTTACCAGGTGCTTTGTGATCTTGGTTGCTGGATCAGATGTGTTGGGAGGTGGGACAGGGGGAAAATGTGGATCGTCTGCTGGTCTGGGACTGGGTTGAGAAACCCAGATTCAGAGTGTTAGACAACAGCTCAGGTTGGTTATTTTATGAGCACTGTTTCATGTCTGCGCTCTGAATTATTTACCATTCCATCATTTGCATAAGTACACAGATGTCCAGTATTCTCCAGGGTATAAAACATGCCAACCTTATCGTGTCCAGGTGACGACACCAATGGCTACAACATCCCAGAGGTCAGAGCCTGCCCAGAGATAGGAGACTTCCTATCCCAGCCAGAGGACAAGCTGATCCACCCAGATATGAGACAGACCAGTGAGCTGGTGCGCAGATTGCTGTGTGACTCCTACATCTGTCTGTACCAGAACACAAGCACTCAGCCAGACAGGACCCCACAGTTCTAACACATTGCCCCGAATACACACCATTCTCATTGGGTCTGTGTCATTGTCACATCATTACAATGCAGGTTACAGAAATACTTCAGCAGCTCAAAACAATTTTTAAAAACTTTTAACGTTTTGCTTTTGAATTAAACATTTGTTTAGGAGAGAAACCAGAAAATCTGACCATTTTGAAGATTTGTGCCCTATTGTAACATTTGTTGATGTGATTTAGGCCATTTAGGCTTTTTTATTTTAATATTAATCCTTGTTTTCTACTCATATAAATTATTTTTTTGCACTCTGCCTTGTTACTATTAAATAAAATGTATGTTCACACATACTCATATCAGCCTCATTATTGACATTATAAAACAAGCTAACCATAGAAAGATGTGATGCATTTATCTTGCTTCAAAATTGATATATAACACTTATTCTACCAAATGAAACTGGGCTTCATTTTAGGGCTTTTCTACATGGTTTATATTTTTCCGTATCATTGCTTTTGCTTCTTTTTTCCATTTCAGACTCATACAAATGAGAAAGAAATTAGATACTGTTTTATTGAGGGCATCGATGAACAAAGACGATAAAGAACATTTGAGTTTTACGAGATTTAGTATTGATCCACAAATGCAATTTGTGGTTGCTGGAAAATTTAACAGGAATTTTATAAATTGATAAAGTGTATCTTTTGATGGTTGTGATGGTTTTCAGCACCAACCGTCTCAACCCTTCGCAGAGAATATATCTCTCAAATAAGCACCTGCAGCATTTCCTGCAGTAAAAATGTGAAATGCAATACCCAAATTATAGTATTTTTCACTGACATGAGGAAAACATGCCAAGCTCAAAAGCAAATCCTTAATTAAGCTGCCTGTCTCAGCTTGATTTCTTCACTAAAATCAATTAGCAGGAACTTGCTTTTCCAAGACTTAAATGCTAATTCAGTTCAGAAACAAATGTGATCTGCCTTGAAAAGCAACCCACATCGCCACATTGCATTTCACTGTGCTTTTAATATGTCGAATCTAATCTAAAGGCCTACATCTTTTCTTCATATGACCTCAAAGTTCCATGACAAGTTTGTCTTAATTGTACTACTCTAAAATGTAATTATCACACAGTCAAAGTAATGTAATTTGTGTCTTGTGTTAAATTTGCATTCCATTCCTCATCCCACCCCATCTAAAATCCTCTCCATTGCATTAGGCCCAGCACACATGAACTCCAGCCTTGTTTTTTTCGATCACATCCAGTGATTTGACAGGAAAAAACAATAATCGAAGCTCCTGAACATATAAGGGGAATTTTGTAGAGAAGCTCCTGGATGTTCTTGCAATCTTCGCTCTGTGTTAAAGCTAATTTAAAGCTATTACAAAACTACCTATCACTTACCTCACTAAGAGTGGGTATGCATTCTCTTGTCATTTTGCATTTTTTCAAATGAAGTTGGAACAATACGAAATAAGCAATCTATAACTTGCATATATAACCTGCACCTGTACAAGAGGAAATGCAGGAGTAGGAAGTTAACAACGTGCACACTTAATTCTCTAGGTCATGACCTATAATTAATATTTGAGAGAATGTAAAATACAGAATTATAAAATACAGTATTAAAACAACAAACGTTAAAATAGCAGAGAGGGAGCTATAAGTAGTCTTAGTAAACAACACGATGTTTCCCTGCATGTTGAATATGCGGTCTAAATAGGCTTTAACAACACAAGGCTTCCCCCTTATGGAGAAATGAACACAAAGCATTCAGCTGCTTTCCTTACCAGAGAGGGGGGAGTTAATGTGAATTAGCGCTGTCTGAACAAAAAACTGTGGATAAACGGTGGCATTGAATTAAGGCCTAGACATACTTTAAAGTAACAATTAATAAATAAATAATTGAGTATGGTGATGGTCAGAGTGTCAATTAAGACCTGTAGGTTTTCAAACTATAATTACAAAACTACATCGAGTAACTTCGAGTAATGAAAGGAGCTTGTTTTAATTTAAAAGGCTCTGATTTCTCTTGGATATCAGAACTTTTATCCATAACAGATAACTTTGCTTAAAAAGAGTACACCGAATTAGTTAATTACAGTAGTACAACTAATGGGAAAGACCAAAGATAGCTTTCCTCAGGACTAACCCTAGCCCTGCAAGTTCGCTACGGGGCCAGATAGTTATGCATTCTGTTTTACTGGAAATAAGCAATAGCAAGGCTAAACAACGCAAGTGGAAATCACATATGCAAACCAAAGCTTTTTTCTTTTCTTTTTTTGCAGACGCATTACCAGTTTTATGTTAAAATCGTCTTTTCCTAATGTTAATCGGGTGAAAAAACTCATTGTGGATTCTGACTGTACTATAACATAGACCAAGCACGAATTATAACAGATGGGCATTCTGACTGCAAATAATTATTTAAGAAAGGTTGTGGTCACTTGAAATATAAAAACCACTGTCAGCACACAATCACTATCAGCCTTTGTTGCCACATGGCTACAGGGGGAACTTGGTCATGAATATGGGCAGGACCTACAGTGTAGGCACGCTGTAAGGGAGGAGCTTAAGGCGGTGAACGTGTTTTTTTTCACCCTTTTAAACGTCGTGCACATGCGCACTTGTTTAAATTTCAGACTTAGTCTGTTACACAATTGTGTCTTTCTTCATTCTACCCACATCTCTTCGCCGGCATTTTACTCGTTAGCGTTTTAAACTCGTTTTTAGAAAATAAGGATAGTAGGAATGAGTGGGGACCATTCCCATAACGATTCCCAGGTATTTTTTTCTACATTTAACGTTGTAGGCGTTTGTCTTTTTTGGTTGTTTGTAATGCTAGCTTGATGTTTAAATTGCCTTCGCAGCAATAGGCTTTTCCCAGCAAGCTAAGCTATCACATTAGCTCTGTAGTTAGCTAGCTAGCTGACCTAGTTGATGTTACTTCAGGTTGGATTTGAACGCAGTATAATAGTGTCACGCCTTGATTTTTTTCTTTGACAGGTTTTATACATGGAGGTAAAGTAGTGAATATGTCGTAGTTATAATTTAAAAACTATTCATTTGTTTTCTTTGTGACACTTGCTATTGGCCTTGGTTTTTATCTGGCTAGCTGTGCTATATAGCTTGTTCGCATGAGTAGCGACATGCTAACCGTCCGGTTATCAAGTTGAAAGTTAGCAAGCTAGCTAGCAAGTTTTCAATTGATATTTCATAGTCTAACCTAAATTCCTTTTTATTCCACAGATTAATTCTGGATCCAAATATAGTGGTAAGTGTTAGCTGCTAATCACGACAAAAACGGTAGCTAACTACTGCTTTTCACTTCTGTAGCTCGCTTGACGGCCAGTTAGTTTTTAAGGACAGAAATGGCGTCCAGAGACTAAGTCCCCCTCGCTCACTGACAGGCGCCTATTGTTCACATTGAGGCCTTTGAAATAGCATTTATTTTGACATTTTACTACATTAGAACACGGATTCTGGTAGTTAAAGAGATCGATTTTCCGAATAGTCCCTTCGTGTAGTTCAAAGATGGCATGCCTGGTCTTATGCGGGTTTTGAAAGTAGGGGTTTGAGGGCTAAGGACTTAGTCTCTGCGCCATTTTCTTTTTCTCTGCCTAGCGGTCTGAATGTAGAAAACATTAAGTGCAGATCGACATGATATGGAGGCGAAGCATAGAGAAACGTGTTATCTATTTTGGTTCTCATTTGGAAAAATGACTGT
>JAOXYF010000019.1:10364149-10374639 GCA_028565775.1 Sternarchorhynchus goeldii
CCCCCCCCCCCCCCCCCCCCCCCCCCCCCCCCCCCCCCCCCCCCCCCCCCCCCCCCCCCCCCCCCCCCCCCCCCGTGGCCTTTGTTGAGGACTGATTTTAGGCCTTCTGGGCTGAAGCCTTCGAGGCCGGTTAGCAGCTCCACGTTTGACCACTTTAACTGACTTTGTCCCCTTTGGGCACAGGTGCACGATGTCCAAACATAAACATCTGTGGTCCTGGTGCTGCTGGGTTTTAACAACCAGTTGCTTCATGTATCATTTTTATTTTAATTTTGTTTGTGTGTACTTTAGCCCTCCTTTATTAATATTCTATATTTTAATAGAAGAGAAAATGAATTCCTTCAATACACCCATGGGCCTTTTTAGGAAAAGCAATGTTCATTGTGAGAGGTTGTAGGTCTGACCATGAAAAGCTGTGTGTGTGAGTGAGTGTGACGAACGTTTTTTTTTTTTATCATTATTATTATTATTATTATTAACTGGACTTGGAACTGTGTGTAAAGTGTATCCATACCACAAACTAAGATATTTGGAAAAGGAAATATTACGTCAACTATTTCTTAAGCAGGCAGAATGTGAATAACTTTTTTTTTTTTATTTTTAAAACAGCTTCTATCAGGGACTTGTTTTCAGTGTAAATGTGAACCAACCTTTTTTCTTTTTGCCCTTTTGCATTAACAACATCTTATGGATTTCTCTGCACAGCTTTGAGTCTCCATCTGGTTTTAACTTGCTGTCTGATGACTGTTTCCATGAGGAAAAAAGCTCCCTTATCTGTTACTTGAAGATATCACTATTATAATGTATTGGATATCATTATTATAATGTATTGTTTGGGGTTGAAAGGAAAAAAAAAACATTCTTTCCAAAATGGGTATGTGAGGGATATCAACTTTGCCAAAAAAAAGGATATGATTGTAGGCAGTTCTATTTTTTAATTGTGTAAAGATAGAGGACAAATATTTTAACATGGGTTTTAATGTGAATTCTTTAATGCTACTCCTCTCTGCACCATTCTGAAATTTTCACATGAGCAGCAGTGTAATTTCATGTCATGGCCTCCAATCATGGTTTCCTTTTTTGTTCTTTTTTGTTTCTCTGCTCACTGTAGGTTATTTAAGAATAAACTCCTACAACAACATATCCTACATGGTGTCAGTTTATTATGCATTTCTTTTACTAGTACTTTAAGATTTACCATAGTCACCAAAAGATAGGAAAGGTTGTTTGATGCTTTGCAAATGAATTCTGTGCGTACAGTAAAAGGGATGAAAGACTTCCTGTGTTCGCAGAGCCTTGTGAAATAATCACTCAGTCTGCCCTAAAAACAGGCTTCAGGGAGGGACCCAGAGGGGGAAAGGACTCAATCTATTTGTCTTGGAAGTCATTGGCGCATGAGGTATTAGCCAAGCTGGATTCTCAAGTGAGGTTTCATCCCTTCTGAAAAGTGCTCCATGAATTTTTCTCTGCTGCCTCTCAAGGAAGTTTTCTAGTCATTCACACTCCTTTAGGGGTGCGTTCTTGATGGCCGACACGTCACAAGGCTGGTGCTTTCCCCTTTTAAAATGTATCTGGTTTATAAGTGTGGTGTCTGGAAGTTGTGTTATAGAGAAACCTTAGACTTGAAGGGTGTTCCACGTAGCATGAGGGATTCGATCTGCAGGTGTCTTACAGTTTCCTTAGTCATTGCATTCCATTAAAAAAAGTTAGTTATCGCTGACTTTAATGTGTAGACAGAGTAACACTACAGTGTAATGTGTTCTGACAATCTTGCACAATGAAAATCAAAGTGAATATAATACTGTAAGTCCAGATTTTAATATTCTGTTTAAAAATAATGTGATATACAAATGCAAATGATATGGGATGAGAAGCACCTTTAGGTTGTTCACTTTGGATTTTTTTTTTCCTTTCAATTTAGCAGCATATCGGTGATGCATAATGTGTAATAGAAAAAAAAAGACCAACTTCATGAACTTAGGGAATATCCAGTTAGCAGAACACTTGTTTTGGCCAGCTTTGAGAAGTCCTTCTCACTTGGATTGTAAGCACACTTTCAAGCTCTTTCCATTATAAATTAACAAATTATTTCCACTTCTTTTAGCCTTTCACATTATAATATTTTGTTTCTAAAGAACAAAAACACTCAGTTTCCTTAAAGTATAGCAGCAGTTCTCTTGGGATTTATAATCCACACTTTTGTACACCCATCTTTACAACAGTTGCTGAGAAGTAAATTGGGTAGCCAGTCATACAAGTGAATAGGTGACTCTTAAGGCAATGTTACCACGTCTGGCTAATCTCTTGTTTGTGCAAACAAACACCAATAAAGCAGGTAGGAGTGAAAACTTGTAACTGCTCAAAACTTTTGTTTATGAAAATTAAGCTGTTCTTAAGCTTTTTCAAATCTGGACATACAGAAGGAAAAATTAGTAAATAAAACTCAAGGCAATGCAGAAGTGCTGATTATTTGAAATATCACAACATCCCACTGATACACTTGTACAGCCTAGAACACCCTCAGTAGTGCAGTTACAACCATTTACACTGTAGTTTCCTACATGATTTTTGCCTGTTACAAAATGAAGTCTGACCTACAACAGAACCTCTGCCACTTAATGACAGGATGCACACCACAAAAGTCCTTCATTGACAACAGTCTGATCTGCATATCAGCCCAGTTGAACACTTGTGAGCGTAAGCGAACATTCATGTGGCGTCCTCATACTTTCAGCAGCTCTCCTCTCATACAGTCTCTGCAGATAAAAAAAAAAAACACGTACTGATATAAAACTGTCCAAAGTTACCAGCAGTTACTAGCAATGCTAACCCTAACCACCATAGTCAGTTTTTACATAGAAAAAGCTTGTATCTGCATGTGTATAACAGTTTACTACATAAAAGATTCATAAATAGGATATTTAAAATTATTCGGACAGTATTTGTCATCTCAAAAATCCAGCATTCTGGTTTTTGAAGATACCTGGTTGTACTTAATACCTGGTCACACAAGTATAATTTAATATATTTGATGCAGTCCTGCAATGCAAAAATCCCAGTAGTGAATTAACACCTACGGTGTTTAACTCTTACATGGTTACATTTTGTCCTGCTGGGCTCAGAAACAGTGTAGCTGTTCTTTAAACAGTGGATTTTTTTTGCTGTGTGATAACTGTGGTGCACAGACACCAGGACGGTGGACACAGTGGTATCCATTACCTTCTTTCCTCCTAATAATAGTTTTTGCAAAGCTAATCTTTTGACTGTTTCTGCAGCTGCTTTAGTGTGATTCGGTGACCTGCTATCTGCTGGCTGACATGGTTAAACCCAGTTTTACAGACTACTATTGCTGCAAAAGTACAAACATGCCTAAAAAGACAAACCATTGAAAAATATTTGGTGATGCACTGAGATTATTATAGATACCATAAAATGGTTTTATCACTTCAATACTGATGCCCTTGAAAATTCATCCTGCATATTGTCCTTTCTAAAACTACATGAAAAATGTATACACAAACGTACATGTACATACACACACACACACACACACGTACACACTGCATGAGCAGAAATGGGTGATGACAGTTGAGGCAGTTATTTTAGTGGCTGTGTCAATAAATGTACATGAAGTGGTTGCAGGTACAGTACCACAGTTATTATTTTCTGCGAAACCTGAGAAGAACCATAGATATTCTCTTAAAACAATGGGAACTGCTTCAGAGTACCACTCACAGATTAGAGTTAGTATGGGTACTAAAATGGGACCATCCTATACTAACCTCCTCTTTGTTGGATTCATTGAGAAACATTGTTTCGAACAAAATACTACATTTGTACCATTAGAACTTCGGAGATACATTGATGATATTTTTGGTGTTGCTACATGCATGATTGAGGAGTTCCAACCGTTCATTTCTTCCTTCCCCAAGTTCCACCCAGCTGTGGAATATACATGGTATATAACACATCCGAGCATGAAGATAACCTTTTTGGATGATTGTGAGGTTTGGAAATCCTTGTTTAAATACCACCATCTATTATAAACCTACAGGCTCTCATTTCTATTATAATCCTACAAACTCTCATTCCTATTAGTTTAAATTCCACCATCTATATTAAACCTACAGACTCTCATTCCTATTAGTTTAAATACCACCATCTATTATAAACCTACAGACTCTCATTCCTATTTGCAATACAATTCCTGCAACAAGACCTGCAACAACTCCATACTCATGGCTACTAAGACTTAAGCGCATTTGCAGTGAGAATGAAGACTTCCTCCAGAAAAGTATGGAAATAGGTCAATATTTTCATAAGTGTGGGATCCCAAAAGAAGTCACAGATGATGCCTTTGCTCACCTGTTCTGCCAGAGAATCTAAGATTAAGACAACAAGCGCTCACTTATCATCTTACAAATAAAACAGTGGCTAATATACATCAACACTTCATAATCCTTCAGGATGATGCACAGACTGCATCCCTTTCAAAGGATCCTCCACTAATCTCCTAAAGACAAGACAAAAACATTAAAGACGTGCTTGTCAAGAGTGAGATAAATGACCACTCAAATAACTGTGGAACTGTAGTCTACAACTGCTCTAGATATGTAACATACATTTATTAACACAGCCATTAAAATATCGGGCACAACCTTCCTCATGTATACATAGCAGTGTCTATATATATATATATATATATATATATATGAATAAGATAAAGTGTTGGTACGATGACAATATGTTAATTGATATCATTTGCTTATATTTTGTTATACTGGTAGTCTATAGACCTGACACTGTGTTACTTGAAGAGGTATTACCTTGACTGAGTGTCTTGTTGGTGCTCCCCGTCTTTCATCAGCCAGTGATCTTCTGCTGGTGGTCTCTCCATAGTCTCCTCTGTCGCTTCTACATTTTTCTTCGCTGTCATAGGAACTCGAGTGGCGAAATTCTGAAAAATGCTTTGTTGCTCTGAGCTGAGATATTCAGGATCAGTTTCAAGCTCCCTAGAGTTAGTTTGGCCATCATGCCTCACTGAATGTTTATTGATATATTTATCACCTTCAACAAAATGTTCTTTAGCTGCTGTATGCTGGTGGCTTGCTCGCCACTTTGAAGAGCCATTTTCATAATTGGAACCACCACCTTCATCCAGTTGCTGGTTAGTTATTTTCTTCCTTTTGCCCTCAAACAATTGTTCCTGTTCTTTGTGGGCCAGTAAGCTTCTGATCTTCATAGGCTTGGTCTTTAGATCATAATAGCTGCTCCCCTCCCAGTGTTCCAGCTCTTCCTTGTACTGTAGAGCCAGCGTCTCATGACCTGGAGCCATCATCTCATGTCCTGGAGCCATCATCTCATGTCCTGGATCCATATTTTTACTCTCATCCTTTTTTGAAGTGTGTAGTATGTGCACTATTCTAGAGTTCTCATCTTTGTCAGTGTTGTAAAATATTTTGTTTGTTTGGCTCTTCCGCTCCAAAAACCTATCATCAGTTTCTCTTTGCTTAACGTTGCTGTTAAAATTTGGCGTGTCTACAACAACCTTAGATGGCTGAGGAGCATCCTCTAAGGCAGAGGGATCATGGTCCTTGTAGTGGATGGCAGTGAAGTCTGGAGATGGAACCTGAGAAGCTCCCAGAATCGTTTTTGGGGAAAGTTTCTCTACTTGAGCAGAGAGAGACTTAGAGGAGAGTTTATTTTTATCCTCTTGAAGGCATGAATCATCTGAGCAGAAAGAGGTTGAGGGCACATTACTGAGAAATGCCCCTGCAACCAACTGTGACTCTGTCAAGCTACTACTGAATGGTTTATCTACCTCCCATACAGGCACGTCTCTGGATGGCACAAGCTTCGACTGTTCCGAGAATGGACTCTGGATAATGCTTTGCTTTAACGTTTCTAGCTGCTCAGGCAGTTTGCTCTTGCTTTTACTAAGGAATGGATCCAGCAGACTACCAGTCTGGACACTAAGGCTGTGGGTGAGGACTGGTGAAAACTCACCTGCTCCCGTGCTGCTACAAACGACGCTAGAGTCAGTGTTCCTCGCTTTGCTGGTGTGGTCAGATATGTTGCCCTCTTTTTTAGTGCAAATAGTACTGTGGCTGGTGCTTTTGTAAATACTTCCATTACTGCATTTGCTGCTGGTGGCGATGTTGCTGTTACTGCTTTGCTTTGCGTCACTTGTCCCTAAGTTCTCCTGTCCGCATATGGAAGCCGCGTAGGATTTGCTGGTGCAATTTGTGTTTTTGTGATTTGCATTACAATCGATTTTCCTGACAATGTTGGTCAAGTTCATTATGCTGCCTTCATTGTAACTACTGTTTTGTCTCTGGTTAGCACTAGTTGACCCACTCATGCTGGCTATTCCACTGGTTGTGCCAGAGCCACTGGTTCCAGTCTCAGTTTTTTCACCACGTCTGTGATCGGCTCGTCTCATTGAGCTACTTTCGGCTGTCAGTGAGAATAAACCATTTCCAGTTTCTTTTGTGATAATCCCATGTCGAACAGTGACCTGTGGTGCCTCCACCACTGATTGGTGCCTTAGGGGGGAAACTTGGGTTATGCCAGACTGGGTGACTATGACCCCTCCTTTCCATCCTATCACACTACCCTTTGGTGCTTGTGGTACGTACCCAGAGCTTGCAGAGATGGTCTTAACAGAGACACAGTGTTGGGGAGACTGGTGATGGGACTGCCTTTGTGATGCTTTAGGTGTAGCTTGGAACACAGTGTTGAACATCTTCCTCCTTGTGTCCTCGATTTCCTCAGGAGACCAGCTGATGCCTTGTTTCAGCCTCTGAGCTGTGAACCAGAGTTTAATCTGCTCCTCTGGGAAACCTGACACCACAGTCAAATAACAGAGCTCTGCTTTGGTGGGGTATGGAAACTTGCCGAAAGAAGTCTTAAGGAAGCTGCTCAGGTCCATGGCTGGATCATAGGTGGGAATGCTGCTTAGAGGAATCATTACTTTTGGGAGATCACTGGTAGGTTCAAGACCAGAAGGGATAGAATGCCTTAAGTTCTGTGTTACTGGTATGCCAGGAGTGTTTGACAGTTTCAGCACTGGGCCAGAACCAGTACCAGTCAGAACTTGTGCTTTTGCCGGAGGCCAGTTCCTCCCTACGGTACCATTAGCTACTGCCATGGCCTTGTCAGCACTTACCTCTGACCTCTGTACCTCAACCGTATGAGAAACTACAATTTTCTTGTGCTCTCCTTTGACCATCATCTTCATGATTGGGGTCTTAGTAATGGATATACCAGACTCACTGCAATCCTCTCTTTCTGTAAACAGTGTCTGTTCCACTCTTATAACTCCATCTCGCTTAGTAACCTGCAAAGATACTTTGCCAGGACTCCCTGCAGTGTGCAGCTTGGGATGTATTTTTGCGTTATGCAATGCCAGACCCTCAAACTTTGCCAGTGAAACCTTGCAATTCAGGCAATAAAATATTGGTTGTGTATGAAAGTCTATATGGCTGCTGTCCATGTGGTTGAGGAAAAGGTTCAGATCTGACATTTCGAATCCACATGGTGGGCAGCTGTATGTTCCCCTTTCACAGTACGATGCGTTGCCATCACGTTCGGAAACAAGGGGGGTCCTCTGTTCCTCCTCTTCCTGACTACATATGCTTAAGATACTGTCTTCAGGTATAGTGGGCAGGATCTCTGGTAAACATCCCAGCATGATATCGTCCCTCAGGTGTTTGTTCTTGGATGGAATCATGCAGGGGATGGTGGATTTCCTTTTGCTGGCCATGTTGCAGGGGTGAATGTGAAAAAAATGATCAAGACCATGTACAGGAATTTGATGGAGTCTGATTTGAGTCAAGACCATGTACAGGAATTTGATGGAGTTTCAGTGTCATAGACCAGCCATGACGACATCATGTGTCTTCAGTGTAGAACCTTCTCCCATTGCACAGTAGTGATCTAGCAACACTCTAGGAGTCTGTGGATGACACAACAAAATAAAAACAACATGAGGTGAGCAGAGATGCTAGTACCATAAAGGAATTAAAAAAAATCACTAATCACTGCAAAGAGCATTTATCATCAGATATGCAGTCCTTATGTTGTACAAGGATGGACACTAAACAAAGTTCACTTTAGGCAGCAGAGGCATTTCTCATATGAATCAGATTTACTAAAGCGAAAGGCTCGTTTCTCTGTGGATATGCGAATGTTCTGGTGTCAGATCAACAGACACAAACAAAAACAAAAAAATGAAAAGCAATAAAATAAAATAGGAATAAAAGTACATGAATAGATGAATGTGAATATAACACAGTGTCCACTACCAAACCACTGCCATTTTGGTGGGAACAAAATCAGGTCTGCTATCAAAAAACCTGCATTTGTAGTTTACATGCTGCGCCAGACCCACATATGCTCACTCCCACCCTTCTTCATATATCTCCTGCCTGTTCACCACACTCCCCCGCACGCTACTCCTCAGGCAGTTCAGGGCCTTTTCAGGTTCATCTGTGGTTCACATTTTTCCGCCTGTTCTGTTTTAACAATTATGTAAATATCTTGTAATGATTGTTACTCTGGGCCCTCTCCCATATGTAGCCTAGTTTATGAGCTTGGAACACAACATTTTTTCTGTGTGCATCCCCAGTGCTTTGTGGTACACCGTGCTTGTATTATCCCAGTATTCTCACAGTACTCTGTGTGTACATCCCTAATTCTCTCACAGTACTCTGTGTGTACATCCCCAATACTCTCACAGTACTCGGTGTGTACATCCCCAATACTCTCACAGTACTCTGTGTGTGCATCCCTAATACTCTCACAATACACAGTCAAATTTCACATTAACTGGCCCAGCATTTCTATAGTCCTTTGTCTCTGACTTTGTCTTCCTCTCCAAGCTTTTCCATCTGTTAGCACCTAACTTTGTTTCATTTGGAGAGTCTCAGTCATTGTGCCAATAAATAGCCAATGAATAATGGCACTATCATTCCTGATTTTCCATGCTATAGAGGCATCTCTAAAATGTGTTAATGGAACCATTTGGGCTTCTGATTTCTCTTCAACATGTCTTTCATTAGACTATAAATAAGTATTGTATAAATAAGTATTGTATAAAAATGTGGTGTTCATGTGTACATTTTTTCAGTGTGACTGCCTGTCTTTTAAATAAAAGATGAAACCGTTCTGGAATTAAAAAACCCTGTGCTGACTGCCCAGAATACACTGTGCACCCAGACAGGGCTGTGACGTCCTCTCTCCAACTGAGCCTTTTTATTTCTCATGACGGCTGCCTTCCTGCCAGGGGAAAAAAATGTAAACTAGGTCACCAGCATCTTATGCTGTAATCCCACTTCTCTACATCCAGACATGGGCATTTACTGTACGTTGAGCTGAGAGGTCATAAGACATTTCAGTAATCACACTGCTCTTAACACTTTCCACATTTACAGCAGAGCACAAAACGGCACTATATATCTGTGGTTGCTTAGTATACAGATTAACAATTAGGCTTTTTTATTAAAAAAAAAAACTAGCCAGAATGCTCTACTTACTATTCAAAATAAACTGATTACATTTGCTGCATGTCTACAAATTTAGGTTACTTTAGTCATTTTCTGACAAAGTACAAAAATGTAATTATGGGAGTTTTAAAGTTGGTGTGAAGGGAAGGGAGTAAAACACTACTATCTTCTACAAGACACCTGGATGCTTCATCACTACCTGCAAGGGTTTGTTCAGAAAATGTCACATAAAAAAAACAGGTCACTTATCAGAGAGTGGGATGCTTTATCTGGCAAACGAGACATACGACTGGACACAGGACAAGAGGTTTCCAGACAGTGAGCTATTGAAAAGTACACTGTGAAAGAGGGGATTCATGTTTCAGCTCAGGGGTGAACTATGCACTCCTGCATAAAACACATTCTACCTTCTGCTCTGTGTGTCTTGATACTTTTGTTGCCCCCTGAGGAAGAGACTTAAAAGCCTTTTCACCTCAAGCAACCTGTGGAGAGAAAGTACTGATGGTACTGAAGCGTCCATGTCTTAAAATTAGTAAAGACTAATGATATACAGACATAGCACTTAAGCTTGGTATGATTTTAATTTTTTAAATGCTAAACTTTTATATTAAATTATATAAGTTTATATTAAATTGTATGTTTGTAAATAGCAAGCCATCTGTAAATATCATACTCAAACTGGTTCAATATAACACTTTACTAAATACCTGATTAAATATAATAATCTATTAAATACACAACTTGCTTAAACATAATACTGTGTTAAACACACAATACTCTATTAAATACATAATACTCTATTAAATACATAATACTCTGCTAAATACATGGCTTGCAACATGATTTAAACATACAAACACATAATCTCAGTTATTTTTTATTCAGTTAAACACACAAAAAAACCCCATTGGTTACAGTGTGTGTACACACACACACACACACACGTATATATATAATTAAAAAAATACACACACACACACACAC
>JAOXYF010000019.1:10374646-10399621 GCA_028565775.1 Sternarchorhynchus goeldii
TATAATTAAAAAAACAATAAATATTGCCCTTTCTACATTGACGTGAGACCTACTATACCTTGGTTTACATTATGCAGTACCCAATCACTTCAATACTGCTGGAAATGTATTTTTATGTATAATAAATGAATACAAGAAATTCACATGTTAATATCATAAAAAGTATCATATTCTAAACATGTATTACTTATTATGTTATAAACACACATATATATTAAGTAGCAGTGGTTTTATATTTACTTTGGTATGTGATCTTACAGGATATGGAATGGATTTGATGCGCACTACTCTTTTTTCTCTCATTATTGATTTAAGAACTGCCTGCGTGTCCTTTCTTGAACTCATGGTACAACACTTAATGGGGCAGCTATGGCATCTTTCCTCAGCAGAAACACTGGTGTGCCAGGTTGACAGGCAAACACTCCCTCAATGTGGCAGCCTGTTTCTAGTCAAATGCAGTGCAGTATGCAGTGAATTCAGATGTGCTGCAAAGGAACAAAGTCCATTTGCTGAAGTGAAATTCATCCCCGTGTCAAGAGTTAGACGCCCATCTTTAGGTTAACGAAATACGAGGATCGGCTGGTCCTCTTCAGTGTCTTTGAGTGCGGCAGGGTTTCATCCAGACTCACTCCACGTAATGGCACCTCCATTTACAAGGGAAATGTGACACTAAGCTGGAAGCAATAGTCTATGCTGTGCCCTTTTCAGTGGCATGCCTTTGTTACATTTCCTGTATGTCTGGATATACATGTGCCAGGCTGCGAGACGAGCGTGTGACAACATGCCGTCATCTCCCACTGCATTGTACGTGTGAGGTTTGTCATTTATATGAGAGTCGAACATGTCCACATTAATTATGTAGACACTCAAGCTCCACTGAGACGTCCTATAACAGTTCACCTTCATTTACGGATGTGACTCATTAGTGAAATGCCAGAAGTAGGGGCTCTGAAGTCCCTTCAGCTATTTCTGGGAAACCCGTACTTTTAATGTATACATAGTCGTGCCTGTGTGTGTGTGTGTGTGTGTGAGCACTGCAATGTGTCAGGTGCCATCAGCAGTACCCGCCTTTCCCCCCCTACCTCAGTCACTACTGCAGGGGCTGCTGGGAGGCCAGTCTGCACTGCCACTCATGTGTTAACATTGCCATAGCAACCCGTCTCCCTTCCGTTCACTTGCCCACCACACACTCAGGGGACTAGATCCTCTGTTCCTCTGTTCACACACTTGGGGGACGTCTTTTATACCCTCCAAAAAAGACCAAATTCCAAGCTTTTTGCTTTTTGTACCGTTGCAGCAGTTGCCAATTTTAGAATTTTTAAATAACTGAAGACTTTTGCTCTGTCCTCTCTGCCATCATAATATATATTAAACAAAAATTAAATTCAGCTTGGTTCATATGTTTTTCATAAATAGGAAAGACTGTGCTTTCGGAACGATTACATAGTCTCGTGACAAAGGTATATCAAAAGGGAGTTTGCAGCCAGAATTCACTTCTTAATGTGCAACACTTAATACATAAGCAGTGGTGAGAAGTGCTTACTTTGATAGCCAGGATGACACTGATTAAAAACAAAATGGAAGATGGCGGAGCTCCATGAATTGTACTGTCCAGCCTAAAATGGCTGACATTGTAACCACAAACAAGTGCCAGGTCTCAGCAAATGCCAGCTCCTTCGCACCAAGACGAGCTCACAGAGCCGAAACACCCTCTGCGGGAGCACAGCTCCCAGTAAACCCCGCCAAGTTTGTCTCAAAAGCACTGAAGTTACGTGAGGATTCCTTTAAAAAGGTTTTTGGGAGTACTTTCCTATCTCTGTGATCATTCGTGTGCATGGATGTGAAACACACCCACTCCTTCAAACTAGAAAATAATCTCTGAACCCAACAATATAAAATAATCTCTGAACCCAACAATATAAAATAATCTCTGAACCCAACAATATAAAATATTCTGAGAGAATTCATAAGCTCTTCGTTCTGTGTTGTTTCTTATTATTGATTATCATGCATGATTGAAATGGATATAGAAAGGCACTGAATTAAAAAAATTATTTCCCTCTAATGTTTGCAGATGTTTACATACATTATATTCGACTCTCTGCCCTCCAGATTCAAAGTATGTTACATATAAATTTTATACATAAAGTTACATATGAAACACATAAATTATAGCTATTAGCTATATAAATAATCACATGACCAAATAAACACCTTAATAAACTTTTATGAATAAAGGGTACTCTTTGTCAGCAGCTATCTGTGTGTGTGTGTGTGTGTGAGTGTGTGTCTAGTATTTTATAACAAGAGAACAGCAAATCATTTACGCATGATGGTTGAAGCATGGGTATGATCATATTCCATTATAATGGCCTATTCTTACAATAAATTACCAATTACTCATAATATAATTACATAAATTAAATAATTAGATAATAATTGTGATAGATGATGATAGGTTAGAGATAAAATTATTTTGGGACTCTATAATTTGTCATTTAGTCAAACACAATTGATGTTTTGTCTCATGATTACCAGCATATTTATATAAATTAACTTATGTGATAACCTGACGATCAGGATCTTTGCACCATTTCACACATGTAATCTAAAGAAACAAGTCACAAGCTGTTTCTTGTCCTTAACTGCTTACGATTAGAAGGAAAGGCAATATGTCTGTCCTCGCTGGAGCACTTCAGAGAGGCCGGAGGAGGGATATTCACTTAGAGAACTGACTTTCACCCAAACAGCTGTGCAAGACTGCTAGAGAACCAAGACAAAACGTCAGGAACTAGACAATTAAAACTTTTATGTTTTAATAAACTTTTACTCGTACAGTTTACATGATTGCTAAATAATTTTATAAATACAGCACAATATAGAGGTCTTTGCAGATTATATAGTGCACGGACGCTAGAAACACATCTGAATATAAACCGCCCTTTCTCGCAATCAGACAAGAAACGGGAGACCACGAGACCACGCTGAGCGCTGACAGACCTTCCCCGAGATTACGCTACGGTGCACAGCCTTGTTGATAGTGGTATTTACAAGGCGTGATTTCGGAGTAGGGGTAAGTAATGTTTTAAGGAGAGTGTTGTTAGATTCTGCACACCCTCAGTATATTAACAGGTGAAATGGCAGTTTGTGAGCGTATTGGCTGCAGGCTATAGTTATCTCACAGTAGTGAAACTGAAAACGATCTCAATTAGCCTAAACAACGCTTTATCTTTATTTTTTAATTTAAGAATGAGAATAATCGCTTTTTATGCTCTCTTACTCTTGTGTCGTACTTTATAATATAATGATGCTCGATGAACTATTACCATCTTAAAATGCACTTAAAAACAAATAACAGTCTTTAAATCTGAAGAAGGAAAAGACGCTGAAAAGGAAAACCTATCGAGTACAGTAAGATCAGGCGCGCGAGCCTGTAGCGTGCGAGTAATCAAATTGGAAGCAGACAGAACACCGAGTAACCTAAATGTTTTAACTAACGAAGGAGTAAGTTAACCCTTTCACCTTTATGCAAACACGCTAGTAACTTTCGATCAATAAAAATAAAGTTACATTGTTTAGCATGGAGCAAAGATTGCAAGTATTGACTATTCCCAAAATTTTAACTAAGCACTCCCCATCTACTGTCGCCATTTTATACATAGGCGACTTCATGTAAACTGCGTTGACTGCTGCTACGCCGCATGAGTAGAATAACAAGCCATGGCAGTCTAACGTAAAGTAGCCTGCGTTGAGAAGGTTTAAATATTCTTAATATCAGTAGGTACAACTTGTATTAGGTAAAATCCCCTACCTTTTCGCTGGTCCGGTGTTTAAGAATGAAAATCCGTTATTGATACAGAAATGAATAACATTAGATTAGCTCCGCTGTGGGTCTCTGGGGAGGAGGAGGGACTCAACCCTCTCCTCAGATGAACCCTATGAACTAGTGTGAACCCGTCGGTGACCACGGCAAGGTACATTTACTCCTTTAGGACTCACTCATTGTGCCGGTTTGACACTGGTGCGAGTGAGAGAGGAAAGAAACGTACGCCGTGCGTTCTCAAACAAGGGCACGTGATTAAAAGCGTCACCCAAACCCAAAAATCCTGCCCCTCTTTTGAGGACAGAGACAGGGTGAATCATACGCACACGTCTGACAGCCCCAAAATGGAGCAGAAAATTTCGGTCACTGGGTCTTTAAATGAATAGAGCATTTAAAACAATATGCAGTTGACTATTATTATTATTATTATTATTAGTAGTAGTAGTAGTAGTAGTACTAGTAGTAGTAGTAGTAGTAGTAGTATTACTATTATTACGCTATTATAGAATGCATATCTTTTTCTAGTTGATGACCACAGTATAGCTGGCCATAGAATAGTTTGTCGTTATTTTGATACTTAATAGAGTAGACTTTAGCTTAAATAACTTGATAATTTCCCCCTGGGATCAATAAAATGATTTATCTATCTATATAACAACATCACAGAATGCAACATATTTAACACTATCATAACACAAGTTTAATACCTGCCATGTTTTGAAGCAACCCTGGATGTAATCATCAAGATTACTTACACCACTACAGGCAATTGACCCGCAAGTCTGATTATTTGTGAACACTGAGGTCACTTACTTGCACTGTAAAGGAGACAACAGTAAGGACACATCAGGTGAAGTGCCACTTGATCCTTCATGAAATACATACACACGCACACACCAGAATGAGCTCATTTGAACTTCCTCCACTGCACTGTGGCTTGTTATAGGAAAGGAATTAGTTATCCAGGGGCTCCCCCTGACGTCAGAGTGGCAATTACGCGCGCTCTCACATGCAGCTTCTTTTTGAGAGTCGAAGTAGGCAGGGGTGAATCTGATTGGACAAAGCTTGAGAACACCTACCATCCATTATGAATTGGTTGCCAGGCATCTGGCTTTACCTTCGACTCACTAAAAAAGCAATGTTAGGCTACGAGCTGTTTTCTGTAAACGTAAGGAAATTTACCATAGAGTTGTACCTAAGGATATGTCTGCATTACATATTGTTTCACATTTAAAGCCCACAATTAGGGATTTTGCAAGCTTTATTTGATTAAATGTATGATATACTATCAATAAACAAACACTTTAAAGTTTGTAAATATGGTCCTTTCATCTTGCTTTAGTGTTTTATTAAACAGATGTGCCAGATTGCTGCACTCTTCCAATGCAGCACTTCCATTTAGTTTTCTCCTAACAAGACATACTACAGAAATGCACAAACTATTACAGCTTGATTAATTAATTGTTCTAGAACTAACCATACTGTTAAACCCCAGCGAAAACAACACTAAAGCAACGTGGTGTTTTAGTTGCGTTTTTACTAATCTGAACATACGGGAAATCCTTAAGAACAATTACTTTGACAATATCTGTCGTTGTTAACAGTTCAATAACTGCCGATCTATCTGATAAAGCTATTTACAGCTTGACCTATAGGTAATGATCTTTGATCTACCTTACATAGCCTGCAGTTTTTTAAGACAGTTAACGAGCAGCGAGAACGTTTGCCTCCAAATTCAAACTCCCAGCCAATGAGCGTGAAATCCTCTGTCGAATGGCGTCCCTACTTTTCGGGCATGTGACGCTGCCTAGAAAATGAGAAACGCACATCAACCAATACTGTGTCGCAGTGGGTTGTGACTTCAGGATTGACAGTTAAACTTTGTATCGTTGTCAAAGCGAACGTTACCTCTGTGATACACGTTGCAATACTGTAAGTATGGCGCTGTCGCAGTGTCTAGAGGACTCACCGGGCTGGCGGACGCAACAGACTGGACAGGATTCCAGCATAAAAGAACTGTATAATGAAAGACATCGGCTTGCTCTGGAGGAATTGATTTCCGGAGGAGCAGATTCCTTTATGGACTTTCTGAAGAAGGAAAGAATACCAAATTTCCTTTCAGATGAAGAGATCAGACGGATCTCTCGTGCCGCAGTGGTACCTAGGTGCGTTTCCTTAATTGGGGACGATTCCCATTTGGAGCAGTCAGGCACTTTGGACTGTTCGTCAGTAACATACTTCCCCGAAATATCTGACATAGAGCCTCCGCTTTTAGAGATGGGTTGGCCCGCTTTCACACGGGGATCGTTCCGTGGAGTTACCCGTGCTGTTGCATATTTTCAGCCAAGCTATGGCGAGTGTATTTACAGCTGTAAAGAGGCGGCAAGAAGGATGATCAAAAGTGCCAAAGAGGTAATTCACTCTGTTCACGTTTATTTCATGTGAAAAAAGGTCGCCACATCGTATGGTTGAACTGCTTATAGAGAATCGCCTTTGAGGCAGGTTGGTAGGTTTATCAGTTTAAAGGAGTTTCCCTAACTATTAGATACATATTAACTAACTTAATAACGGATCTATAAAATAGTTATGCTGTGCTGTCAAGCATCATAATCGCCGTATTCCTCTCTAAAGACACAAATTTACGTTTAGCGCGTTCTCTGTACTGATAAGTGCATGATGTCTCCCGCTGTTCCACTTTACTCTGCGCTTTGATTCCGACTTCAAATGTAAACGTAAACAACCACTTCGAGCTCTGTGATCATAGGGTAATATGTTCAGTGCATGAAAGAATGAATGAAAGAAGTTGAACACACATAGCAGAGCCTGACAGTTAAGGAAATCAAATAATTAATTTTGATGTATATAACTGGGAGGTCAGATCGAGAATGGTCTCTTGTTTCTTGGCCTTTGTTAAAAATAATTTCTATTCTTAAGCAAATCACACGTTAACGATATTTAGGCTTAAAAAAATAGACATAGTTTCTGGAATAATCATTTAACACTTATATAAGACATTTCTGTTAGCCTGGAGTAACCATCAATCATCTCCATGGGTTATTTTTATGGAATGACAGGAATGTGTGCAGGCATCTTCTCTCACTGGGCTGCAGCCTTTAGAAAGTCAACCTAGATCTTCAGAAATGCTATAACATGTCCCTCCCTAAAACATGAGGCTTTACATTCTCAGTGTGCTCATACTGCAGTTAGGCCTGCAGGCGCTTTGGCTTGTACATCTTTTTTTAAAGCCAAAAGTAAAAGAATACCAGCGACAAGACATTTGCATCAAAGGGGAATGTTGAAGAAGTGCACTGAGCAGAGGTAGCCAGCTTCAAGTGATTTGTTTGGGATAGGGGTGTGAAAATAATGGATGAACCCCCCCTCCCTTTTTTCTGTTACAGGTCATTGCCATAGTAACAGACTCGCTGACAGACTTGGATATTTTCCGCGAACTGCAGGAGGCGTGCTGCCAGCGCCGTGTGCCTGTGTACATCCTTCTGGACCAGTCCTCTCTCCCAGCGTTCCTGCAGACGTGTAGAAACCTGGATGTGCACCTTGATGAGCTCCAGGTAGCTGCTTGTGGAGGACATTCCCCCTCCTGACAAATCACATTCTAGAGCCTTTGTTTTACTCACAGTTCCGGTGTGTTACAAATCCTCACACTCTCTTAAAAGTTCATGCTTTGGCTTGTCTTTTGAACTAAACAAGAAATTATAATTATCTAATAAAGATGTTAGAGCCGTTTAATTAAATGTGAGTTTTACTTTGGGCTTTTCTTTTTTCACCTAAAAATCTTTTTGTTTTCATTGAAGCATATGAGAGTGAGAACCATAACGGGATCTACTTACTACATGAGATCAGGTGCACGCATCACTGGTAAAGTTCATGAACGGTTCATGCTAGTTGATGGCATCAGAGTGGCTACTGGCTCTTACAGGTGAGACTCGTGGACTCATAAGAACTATTGTGATGGGATTAGTTTTACAGAGGTAATGTAATTATTACTATTGTTCCTCAGTGACATGGATCTGCCATATCAGGGTTTTTTTGGTTTTTTGTTTGTTTTTTTTTACAGATTTCTCACTCCTGCGTTATCAGTTAAGAATCAGTTAAGATTCCAGTACATTATACCTGCAAATAAATATCTTACCAGATACCAGATTATTTGAATCCTGTGCACGATGCTTTGTCACCAGATTTTCCATTATATTTATAAAAGCCCTTTTCGCACTTTCTTAAGGCATGGAAGTTGTTGAGGAAACATTTATTTTTTTCATATACTTTGGCATTAGCTTGGCCTTCTCCAGAGCAATGTTTCTGGTGGCTATATGGTCTATTACCTGGTAAAAGCCTGCTCATTTAAAAACAAAAGTTATTATTTCTTTAAACAGTTATATAGAACACCAAGATTTGATATAAAAGATGTGTGTAGGATTATTGACAATTGAATGAGGAACTGAGCTCAAATCCAAGTCTCCCAATTCATATTAGTCCAAGTAAATAATGGTTAATTAATGTTTGATGAAGCAATGATGTTTAATAGATGTGGTCAACAAAAAAATGCATATTACACATGGATATTTTGTGTAGTAGTGTAATTTAAGTAGCCACTTCCATCTCTGTAATTTATCCCAAATTTTGTCATCCCTTGCAAATGGGTCATAAACATTACAAGTTTGTTGTGGTAATATAACTTTATAGACAAATGTCTTGAAAACTAACCCCTTCCAAATAGGACTGTAGACTCAGACTTATGGAATCATTGTATTCTGATTCACTCAGCTCAAAGAAGACAGGAGATGGGTCTTACTACTTTAATGCTTTCTGGCAGGGCACTTTCTGCCAGACAGTGTTTTTGTGGTTTGGCCACTCCCTGTTTGACTCTTAAACAGCACGGTAACTAAAAGCTTATGAGTTAAGCATGTTCAGTCAGGTCAAATGCTAAACACAGAAGTGCTATGGCCCTTTAGACTTTATCATGAACAAGGATGAAAGATATGTTGCTTCATTTATTCTCAGGTTCAACTGGACTGATGGTAAACTCAATAGTAGTAATCTCATCGAACTATCTGGCCAAATCACTGAGAACTTTGATGAAGAGTTCCGTATCCTGTATGCCCAGTCACTCCCAGTGAACACAAGAGTGCCCTCTAGTGTCCGAAACAGCGGCATCTATGACCACCTGCTCCTCAAGCCCTCGGGAACACCTGCTTCTCATCTAGTCAGGACAGCAAAGCCTGAACTAGTGTGTCTGACCAGCACACCCAACAGACGTCAGGCTGCAGAGATCCATGAAGATATGGAGAAAGAGGGCAAGAAGAGCAACCCTGGATCTGACACCTCAACTCTCGGAGATGATTGGATGGATCAGGAGCTCAGAGAGGATGTTATCAGTGCTGGTGATCCTCTTGTGAAGGCTGGGAAGGTTGGTAGCTCCAACAGCACTCAGACGGTGGCCACTGCGACCTCGGCTGTTCAGCACTGCCACGCATCCACACAGACCACCATCCTCATGTCGGACAGCGCAATGCAGACAGAAGCACTGTGTGCACCCCAGCAGCCCAACCCAGCATCCAACCCAAGCTCCACCTCCAGTGATCAGGACAACAGCTCCAGCGACTCATCCATCTCAAACTCCACCCTGCTCAGGGACGGTCCTGCCCCGAAGGAGGAGGGACGCCACCACCCACCCATCACCAGCCGGGCTGCAGCCGAAGGCGGAAGCCTGAGGGAGTGCTTCTGCAGGCTGGCCAAAGAGAGGCAGCACCACTACACCACCATTCGTTCCAAGCTGGATCACATGATGATGATGCTGTCCCACCGGAGGGAGTGGGTGGACTATGCAGGGGCTATGGGCACAGGTCCACCTAGGGGTTTCCCAGGGCAGGCAGAGGGTAGGCACAGTGTGATGGACAGTGTGCTAATGGGGACGTGGCCAAAGTCAAGGTGCCTGCAGTGAGGTGCATGAGAATGCAGCATGCTGGTGATGGACATGTGACCTTACGCTAGGGTAAGGGCTAAAGCTAGTGCTAGGGTTAGTGGATTAGGGCTGAGGGATTTAGGGCTAGGGTTTGTGGATAAAGGCTAGGGTTTGGGATAAGGCTATGGTTAGGGCTTTAAGAGTTCCTCACTTAGGACACATTATTTAAATGCCTTACTTATATATGCAGTTTTTGAAATTGAAACTATAGTAGGATAGGCCAGATTTATAGTTCTGTATGCGTACTTCAGGTCAAAGGGACTTTACCGCAATGGTACTTCATTTCAACTTCGTCTTTGTGTTACTGTAACTTTTGTCTCTGTGGCCCTCGATAAGACAGAGTGTATTGAGACAAGATGCTGTAGTTGGAGGAGCCAGTGTTTTTTATGTGTAGAACATTTCTAAAAATATTCTTTACTTTATGTTTGATTTTTCCTCATGAAAAGGAATGTTTTTTGCTGTTTTTCCGTTCACATGGTTAAGGATTCCTCTTGTGATGATGACACTAATGGTGTGTATTTGTATCAGAAGAAAAGATAATTGTGACGTTTAGAATGGGAGAGTGATGAGGGTAAATTGCATATGTTACTCCAGCTGTTTTGTTTAAATGCGAACCAGTTGAGAAATGATTACAATCACGTTTTCTACATTTTCGTATGTTTCACTACTGAACATGCACAAGCACTTGGGTACACTCTTTCTTTCTGTATGGAAACACTGGAATGTTTTTTGTTACAATAGGATTGTGTTGTACAACAAATTCTAATAAAGTGTCTTCATGAGTAGTGGTGGAGTTTGCTTTTTACCTTGGTTAAATACCCTAGATATTTTAGAAAAACACGTTTTACAGTAAAGTGAGTGCTCTCGTTTCTACAATGCAAGATTTCACTATAGGTGGTGCAAATTCCATGCGCTCTAGTGGTTTGATCTGGTTAGTGTGAACATGTGATGGTAATTTGTGGCAGTATTTATACAGACTGCTGATGGTCACTGGACATGTTTAAACAATTTGATAAAGATTTCAGATAAGATCTAATGTAAGAACATTAAGTGAATAAGAATAAGTGAAAAAAATGTTTTGCGTGTGAAGCAACATGTAAGAAAGGAGAGAGCCAAGTACACGTAAAAGTGAAAAGGGTTTTTTGTGCTTAAACAACAGAAGAGTTCAACTGTAGGACTGCTCTCTTAATTTAGTTCACGTTGTATTATTTCAGTTTGGCCCCACACATCCTGAAGATGGCGCCATTTCCTTTGTCAATAGCCTTTGACATTAGATACGTTACCTTATCTTTTAAGTATCACTGTAAGATTAAGTTTCATAATAGCTAGAAGGCTATGGAAAAAGGTTTTAATTTGCTTTTACTTTTTAGATTTACTTTTATAACTATGGAGCACATTATTCATTAATAATAAACATCTTAAGAAGTTCACCATATTTATTGATAACTTACCTGCTTTGTATTGTATAAAATATATAATCATTTATGGCTAGGAAGGAAATTGACTTTATCATGTGTTTTTATTGATTAGAGGGTGTCAGTACATTCATGTGTCCTCTGCATGGTCACCTTCCTGCTGTACTAAAGCCTTTCACTTTACACTCTCTGTTTTATTAATAACAACACGTTCTGTTAAAAAAGGAATTGTGTCGTTAATTGACTAATGCTTTCATGTCACATTCAGCGGGATGCAATTTCAACTCTTGAGAACCATTTCAATATGTTACTTTATTGTCAAAGTTTTCACTTAATTACAGGTTTACAGTGTACACACGTAATTACAGGTTTACATCGACACACCTGATTACAGGTTAACAGTGTACACGCTTAATTACAGGTTTACATTATCGCACTCTATTATGTTCTTCTAAGATCTGAGATACAGCATCCTTAACGGTGCCATGTTGGGTTGTCATAACGACATCCTTACTTTGCCAAAGGCAGCTGTGGTTTACACATGAGTAACTACTGTCAAAATAAGCTACTGCTGACATGCCTGCAACTCCTGCCTCATGCCTATCCACTGCTGGTATACAGAGTGTTCGCTCAGCGCTGCCCCTGTTATCCAGATTGTATTAGGACGCCACCCAAGAGCTCGTGATCTGCAGTAGCTGAGCCGGCCTTCTGCCTTCCACTTACGCACCTGTTCCGCTGCAGAGATGAACTACTGCTCGTTACGGATCTGATCTCAATAGAGCAATACCACTGGAAATACTGTAGAAAATACCAAGAATGCCACTGTTATGGCATTCATGCTGGACACCCACCATTAGGCACCAGGGGTGGTGGGGAGCCTTCCGTACCTTAATATGGTTAATAGCTGTTAAAATAGTCAAGGAGAAGATGATTGAATACAGAGTCTGAGAACCAGAGAGGTAGCATTTCTCACAGTGCAATCATGCCAACTGCTGGCACTACAGCTTTGTGTGCCTGTTGGTAGATTAACTCACTCCATTAACTCAGACCTCTCTTGGTTGTTATTTATTTTTCACTGAAATCAGTTCCTGTCCCATTAATCAAACAGTAAACGGTTAAACACAGGAGGGGAACAGCAAATCATCAGCTCCAGATTCCCTCTCAGTGGAGATTCATAATTAGCTAATTTTCCCTGGAGGGGAGGCTGCTTTCTGTATGGGGGAGGGTTCATAGCCCGAGGATACAAAACAATGATATGAAAATCCCAGTCAGGGGAAAAATAATGTGATGAGGTGTGCCAGAAACACGCAGGCCAGCCTTTGGGGGGTGCAGGGACTGCTTGCTCTTACACTGCTTGGTTCCTATTCTTGGCCTTCAAATGTTGATGACACATCATTGTATCTTTTCCCCGTGGCCCGGGCAGCGTGAACTATATTTAATCTGCTGTTGTGAACAAACTTCCTGCAAGTTTACCCAAAGTGCGGCTGTTCTGCCCCTGCCCTTTGGCCCATGTCAGCTCAGAGTAACTGGGCAAGAGCTCGTGACCAGTGCCGTTTTACTTCACCAGTGAAGGTCAGGTCAGTGCGATGAGCTGCTCATTTAACACTGATCTTGATCGTAGTCTGCAGTTTTCATGACCTTTGCTCACACTGCCAGAATGAGAGTAAGATGAGCCACATTACAGCAGCTGCTGGTCAGTAGAGGAAACCACTGTCACCTCTGGAGCTGTTTTTCGACTCCTCCACTAGCCGCTCCGTGCTGGTAAGAGGATGCGGCGTGCGCGGCAGGTGAACACATCCTGCGGTTCTGGCCGAGGTCGGGCAGGAGCACAGGTGAGAACGCAGGTGCGAGGAGGAAGAGAGGAGGTGCCAGGTGTCGATCCGTGCTCAACCTACCAGTGGCATCTACCAGCGGCTGGTCATTCTGTAACAGTACTCTCTACCTAGCACTGCAATAGCCTAAATCATGTCAATAGCTAAAAAATTTGCATTTATTTTACACAGTCTTAACCTGCCTCCATAACTGAATCTCACATGGTATTAAACCGTGATAAACCCTGTTTTTTTTAGGTTTAATTGCAGGTGATTCTGCTGTGAGGAAAGGGCTGTTAGAAATAGATAAGGCATCTTAGCGCTTCTTATGGAACCACTTCCTGCCACTTTCTCTGGCTTTATTCATACACGTCTCTCAGTGGGCCTGAACCACATACTCCTGAACCACATACTCCTGAACCACATACTCCTGCACGCAGCACTGTGCCTCTGTCGGTTTACCCACACGCTGCCAGACCAGATGCTGCAAAGTCTGCCCTCTTTCCATCGACCTCATCAGCTTCTGAAACAGGCACAGAAGCATTTATCAGATTCAATTCAAGCCTTGTGATGCCTTCAGAGAAACCAGAAGCCACAGTCATAAGGAACTGATTGGGGAAGGGAGGACTGAGCATGTGCATAGGGCTTCTTGACAGACACGCACAAAACATGGACACCCGCGTCCTTCTGTATTCTCTTTTATGGTTCCATTAGAACATAACGGTTTAGCGAACAAGCAGCTGGGCTCTGAATCTCAGGCTGGTTTCTGAGCAGTGCAGGAATTACTGATCCACATCATCCTCCTGTTTAGTCCACAGACATGTTGTGTTTCTTCTTAAGGCTTTACACTGATCCAACAAATAAAACTCTAAACCTGAATTAAGGAAAAAGTAAAAAATCTACACTTATGAAGAGAGAAAATGTTCATTACTGTGCAAAAAATTGTAATTCTTCATGTAGACATATGTATAAAAGCTATTTATTTCTGCCTGAAGGTACTGCTGCAGTCATAGCTTTTATAGCAGTCATGCTAAACCTTTCACACCTGATCGTGTTCCTCTCATACATATGTGGTGTCTGTGTTATTTTAAAGGATTTATAGGTAATAACATTTAAAAACATAATCAACTGGGAATTAAATTATGCAAGAAGAACCTCACTTAATTGTTCTATTGGCCTGGTTTTCAAGGTCCTTCATTTCAGGAGCTCTTGGGAATCAGAGGAATGTTAGAGTTAGTCATTGCTGCAGGGTCCTGAACTTACCAGTGGATTTGAAGTAAACTCATTAACCAAGTCTGTGAGTAAAGAAGTTCGAAAAAAAAAAATTACATTAATATTACATTAAAGCTCCCAATCATTTACCTATTTTCTGAAAATGTGGTTTGTGTTCTCAAAAACATTATTGTCTAAATAAAATGAATAAATTGATCTAAGAAACAACAACACACTGATGTGTTCAATAAAAAACTCATACCATTTCCAATGTTACTCAAAGTAGATTTGTCAAAGTAGTTTTATACACATATACACAGCAACTGAAACATATACATACAGTACCAGTCAAAATATACACATATAGAACCAGTCAAAGGTTTGGACACCCTTGACTGAATGTATGTTTCTAATAGTAACAAAGACATTTTAATCTAATAGATTATGCTTAAATGTGTGAACCTATTTTCATCACACGCACACATGCACAAACAATTCATTGTAGATGCACCTTCAGCAAAAACTGACACAGTTTATGTCACAACTTTAGTCCCTCACCCTTCAAGTGCTCTGCGCATCTGAGAATTTCTTCAAGACTGATGGAAAAGCATCAGAGGTGACTGCCTCATGCAGCTGAACACAGAAAAGGATGTGGCCATGCTGAAGGGTCTGAAATCTAATATTAACAAATATTGACTATTACAGAATAATCAAATATGTGTTACTTCATTTGTTTGATATGTTTCCTGTTTTTAAGTAGAAAATAGTAAGAAAAGCAATGAGTAGGTGTATCCAAACCAGGTACTGTATAGCAGTACAGACTACATACAAACATACCCATATATATATATATATATATATATATATGTGTGTGTGTGTGTGTGTGTGTGTGTGTGTGTGTGTGTGTGTGTGTGTGTGTGTATTCTATAACAAAACCATTTCAGAGTACTGTAAATAAAAACACAATGCAGTAGAAGATACTTAAAATAGGGTCTTGTGCTGAACAATCTTTACTGAGCATGATCAACAGGAAGTAGACGTGTCTTTTGTTTATGACATTGGTACAAAACTTTCACACATTTTACAGGAACTTGTACAAAACACTACAAAAAATTCTCACAGTACAGAAAAGAATTCTTGTTTTATGATAAGTTCTTATACCAGTTTTTGTGAAAGTAAGACCGAAAATGCATTGGAGATTAATGACACAACTCTAACCACAACAAAAAAACATTAAGGAACATTTCTCTGCACTTCCATGCAGATGGAAAAGAGAAACTCCTAATGTCTAAACAATGTTTATAAAACCATAATACCAAGAGGTACAGCCAGACATCTGAGCATATTTATTCACTTTCGTCTTTGATAAGAAATGCCAAACATTTGTACATAAAAAATAAACAACTTTCATCCAGGTGAACACATAGACAGACATAGACAGACATAGACAGACATAGACACACATAGACAGACATAGACAGATAACCAGAAATTAAAAATAATAATAAAATAATAGTCTTTGCACATGCGAGGATCGGGTGTGGTGAGCAGTGTTAGTGTGTGCATATACGTAACTTTGGTGTGTGTGTGTGTGTGTGTGTGTGTGTGTGTGTGTGTGTGTTGGTCAGGGACAGAGACAGTTATCCTGCTATACCAGTATCACTCACGTTCCATTGACAGAGTGAACAGAAAGAGATGTTTTTGGAGGCACATACTATAGAGAATCATAACAATAACAATAACCATAACAACAGCGTCTCGCGTACTCTCTCTTAGCATGATAATATCAGGCCCTTCTTTACAACTACTTTTTTTTTATGCAAAGAGAAGATGTGACATCTATAATCGCTCTTGATGATATTCTTAGCTTTTCAAAATTAGATGTGAAAGTATTGTGATCAGACTTGCTACATATTAATTATGCCAGTCCTTTAGGCTGAATGCTGATTATGGCTTTACATGTAAAGATGAGGATGTGTTTCCCACTGCACTACAATGTGACTGACAGACAGACATTTTTCTCACACCACAGTCAAGTCTTTCTGCAGACTCAGTGCTTTGTCTATCTGGCGTATTTATGCACTTCTTCTTTATGGTGGCTTGGTAGGAGGGTGTGGCATGCTGGTGTTTTCTGTATGTCACGTTTGCCGTGGAAGCACTGCAGTTAATCTTTTCCCAAGACTCCTGTCCTTCTCTCAGTTTAGTTCGGTTTACAGTTTAGTTCTCTGAATGTAGAGTAAGTGCATAGAGTGGCAGAGTGAAAAGATGAATTTGCATGCGTTTGTTAGTAAAATGTGCCTTCGCTAGTGGTGACTTGTTTTCATATAGGCTCTTTGAGCTGGTTTGTATCTGTACAGATGTTTAATTTATTATTGTTTTGGATTGCACCATATTTTTGCAGGGGTTACAGGGGTTTAAAGTAGTTCTGTTAAACCATAAGAATGCCATTCTGCAAAATGCAGTAACATAATGGAGAATGAAGAACACAATACTTCCTAAAGTGATTATGGGGACGACTCTGGTGTGGACACGCTTGGTGTAGAGTCTTGGTGTAGAGAGTTTTGGTGTGGGTGGCTCTGGCATGGAGAGTTTTGGTGTGGACAGTCTTGGTTTAGGTGGATCTGGTGTGAGGAGTCTTGGTGTAGATGGCTGTGGTGTGTGGAAATCTTGGTATAGATGGCTTTGGTGTAGATAGCTCTGGTGTGGAGAGTCTTGGTGTGGATAGCTCTGGTGGGGAGAGTCTTGGTGTGGATAGCTCTGGTGGGGAGAGTCTTGGTGTGGATAGCTCTAGTGGGGAGGGTCTTGGTGTGGACAGCTCTGGTGGGGAGTCTTGTTGTGGATAGCTCTGGTAGGGAGAGTCTTGGTGTGGATAGCTCTGGTGGGGGGGAGTCTTGCTATGGATAGCTCTAGTGGGGAGGGTCTTGGTGTGGACAGCTCTGGTGGGGGGAGTCTTAGTGTGGATAGCTCTGGTGGGGAGAGTCTTAGTGTGGATAGCTCTGGTGGGGAGAGTCTTAGTGTGGATAGCTCTAGTGGGGGGAGGGCCCTGACAGGGCAGATCAGTGGCCATGAGCTGTGAAGATGAAGGAGATGATAAACTGCTTGTCACTGTCAGAGGGGAGCCTGAGGGCTGGGTTTTCTGCCACACGGACTGTGGGAAAACTGTGCGCTGTACCTTTCCATTAGCTATCAAAACAAACTTCTCTCATCTGAATGACTTGAGTGGAGGCCATTTGACAGTTATGTCTGGGTGGCACAGGGTTAAAGTTTTATAAGTTTTCTGATGCCTTGTTGACATATTAGTAGTACAAAAGTACCCTATTTGATTACACTGGTTCTAGAACAAAAATCTTAGATGACACATCAGTGAATGCTGCCAGCGATGTTTCTTAAGCACTGATGTTTGTTGAAGCTTTTCAGGGTTAGAAAAACAAAGTGACTCATATCACACAGTCACAGAGGAGCAGATAATGCAGTTTACTATATGTTTGGTTTTAAATTTCCTTAAAATTTAACGAGGAATGGGTGACAGTTTCCAGCACTGCGAAACACTCCTGTGTGTTCTATGGGTAGAGACGGTGGGTCAGGCTGAATTGTGAGCTCTTTTGTGGAAGTGCCGACATGTGAACTCTAGAAGCAGGAGATGGAGAGAGCAGATAAGGCAGCAGGGAACCAGCTTTCAGAGTAGCTCCTGTGGGAATGGACCTCTTCAACGTCTCTCCTGTCCTTCAGCTACCATCATTCTCTTAGGACACGGGCTGATTCTCAGAAAATCAGAAGAAGGTTTTACAGCGTAATACATATATTTGTATATATTTTTGTCACTTGACCCGAACGTCTTTTAGTTAAGTGCTTTACCAGTTTTTTAATGCCTTATCTAACTCTGAACAGACTCCACTATGATTTGTTCATTATGTGTTGTATACCTACGCAATGCATCAACAGAGCTTATCCCCCGAGCCCTGAAAAAGTAGTGCAGAAACAAATATCCACAGAGAAAGCATTGCTTTAGAATTTTTTAAGATTTTGACCTTAGAACTTGAGAGTTTGGTCCTAACTGGAAGAAAACACAGAACTGACACACAAAATGTATTACATTGTACTATGACTTATTGAACGTTTCTCAACAGTTTGGACTACGTAGTCCCACCCATGTGATGTTGCTCAATGCTTCTGAGGGACCACAGAGTGTCTCTCACTGAATGGATGTCAGCTCTGCAGTTCCATTCTACTGTGACTCATGCACAAGTTTCCTCTTTGACTGGATTTAACTACATAGTCATTCAGGGTAGAGTTTACACCAGGTTGTTTCGTGTATCTTCTTAAAAGCTGTGAGAACAGAACAGTTTCAAATCAGAAACAGGCTCTATGGCCCCTCATATCCTGTCCCATAAATGTCTGTGTGTCTCAGGGAATCACCAGGAAACTCTGCTCCATTACAGTGCCTCTGCCCTGCAGGACCAACTTATTAAAAACTCAGGATGTGACTATAGGATGCCTGCCCTTACTTTTCACTGCCACCATTACTGTAAAGCACTGACAGTTAACTGTGAAGGGAATGAATCTTTTAAAACAATAGGGTGCCTGTTAGCTTCAAGCAAAATCCTGACCTCTGGTTCCTGACCCCTGGCTTCTGACCCCTGACTTTTCCAGGTTACTTTAAGAGCAGCTAACAGGGAAGGATGAATCTGGGCTTGAGGTTGGGGACAGAGCAGGAGAGGAAGGGAGAGGGAGAGAGAGATAGAGAGAGAGAGGGACAGAGAGATAGAGAGAGAGGATAGAGAAAGAGATAAAGGGGAGAGAGAGGTAGAGGGAAGGGGGAGATGGAGAGAGAGAGTGGTAGAGGGAAGAGAAAATAGAGGGAGAGAAGTAGAGAGAGGGACAGAGAGATAGAGGGGTAGAGAGGGGGAGGGGAGAGTAGGACACAGAGAAAACAGGAGAACATGAGTTTGTTTTCAGTGGGTCATTTGGATTCTGCGGGCTAATGAAGAGTTGTTATCATTATCACCTCAAACTGCATACCTACGTAACTCTGAGAGAGAGAGAGAGAGAGAGAGAGAGAGAGAGATTTGATTCTCTAGCAACTATGTTTACAAAGACCCACATGGACCTTATCACCACTTTGTTTTCTGTAAATATTCAGGCTGCAGAAGAAGCTTAAATACTTAACAGGCGTAACAGTCACAGATACTTATTAATCCTGTTCTCCTTTAGCCTTGACAGTGTCACTGACTTACTGCATGCAGGAATGAAGATGCTAAATTAAGCACATACTTTCAAAGTAAAATGGAACTGTCTCACTTGCTGGAAAAGAAAGGCATTTCACTGATTTTCAGTGAGATGTTTGAGTAACTCTGAGGGAGTGATTCACAGCCCTCGCACAGCTACGAGTGGACATCCTAAACGGAAACCACCAACGCCGTGCTCTGCGTTCCTTCCCTACATCTCGGCTCACTCTCGCACTGTGTCACTTGACCAGACCTCATTTAGGAAGTGAAAGAGGAAGCCCCCTTCATCCTTGTCCATCCTCTCGTCCGCACTGGTGAACCGGTTCACGTGAAGAGGGAGACAGACAGGACGTTAGCGCTGTCCACGCGACACTGGCGAAAAACAACCTGAAAGCAAGAACAGACTAGTTCTGGCCAGCCTAGTTCTGCTTCAGAGGGTAGACACATACTGGACGTGACCAGCAAGGATCAAAACACTGCACTATTAGGAGAGTGTTCAACTCAGAGGCCTTTTGTTAAGACCTCTTACTACTGTTTCTTAATTAATGTTACATAGAGTAGTTTTCCTTGAGCATTTAGTTGTAGCCAATTTACAGTTAATCAGGTTTCTCTGCTGAGCAGCGGGGTTATGCCCGTCTATCCTATCACCACTACAGTTGTGTAGTTGTCGTGTTTGTTTTTGTGTTTTGTTTCCCACACTCTCTTCTAGTTATCTCAAAGTTAATGCCATGTGACTGGACCTTTGGAAGTTCCTGATAAAGCTGAAAATACTATTTTTGAAAAAATAACCATGAAAAAATAACCCAGCAAAAACATGACCACTAAATAGCACCAAGAACAAGCAGCACTACACATTAATAATTACCATAATGGAGGTGGGCGTGTGGAAGCAGAAGAACATACAGATTTTCTGCCTCCTCTCCGCCTGCCCTCTGCCCAGGTCTCCGTGACCGTGGTGCTGCCACAGGGAAGCAGACACCTTGGGCTGGGTGCTGACTCAGCCTCCCTCTGCTCCGGGTAGAGGGTGGGGGCGGGCTGTGGTGGGTTCAGACGGCACACACGCCATCACGTGCACAGGGGAAAAAGCTTGCTAATGACTTTTCCAATGGCAGCCTGCATGCTGTGGTAAGGCACTGCTCACCCAGTGCTTTTCCATTTATCGACTTCTAATGCAGCCCTTACCAGGAGCACAGAGCCAGCACGTGCTGGACACAGAGCAATTTCAATTTTAATTCCATAGTGAACAAATTTCACAAACAATTACAAACTTTTTAGTGCTTATCAGTGTGGTTTTGGTATTTGGGGGTTTCTAGTAGACTTGGATATAGGTTGAAATTAAAATAAAAGAGTTAGGCAAGATCAGCACTTACAGTACAATAGAGACAGAGCAAGCTATATAGTTACATGTGCTGCAGAACTTATGATTCTCTCAAGATCCCTGCCAGCATAGACCATTCTAGCCTAAAATGATGAACTTTGCTTTCCAGATTCCTGTAGAACCACACTGGTTTTTATTTTAGCCAGAAAAGGACACAGACCTTTGACTGATGAGTCCACAGTGAAAGTTCTGTAAAGATCTGTGTCACTAAGAGGTGAATCACCGGACTCAGGCCGTTCTGGACTGTTCATATGAAGTCTGACAAAAGATGTCCTAAAATTAGACTATGTGTAATGACCTAACACTAACACTAGAGGGAGCTTTGGCACCTGTGCTTTGGACCTGACCCAAGATGCATCTGTGTCTCACAACCGGCAGGTCATTGCGGTAGTCAATCAGAGACTAACTATAAGAGGACAGTTAACAACAAGATCGAGGGTTAAAGGCCATATTGCAACACATGGTGTTTGGACCCTGAAGGAAGGTTGTGCACACAGTAAATATCGACTAGTACTTGTGAGCCAATATAGTGTCTTTAAGTGTAATTACTATTGTCTATTAACGTCTGCATATTTTGTTCACTTAAAAAATCATTATGGTAACAAAATATATCACTGATTTTTAAAAAAGAACAAGCTTTTACCAAACAAAACCACAAATAACTTTTTTCCCAACCAACATTATTCTTCCTGAGTCTGGTGGAACAAATTTTATTTAATTTCTAATGTTAACAAATGTTGCTGGTATTAACTGACTGCTTAGCACTTATAAATGTGGTTCTAGGGTTAGAGAATACTGGCTGTGACACTTAGGGCTTTAAGTCAGTGTCTTTGAACAAGAGCCTGTGTCCTAATGTGGAAACACTGTACGGTTGGTTACCCATCACGTTAAAACAACTACTATGCAAAAATTGGGCAAATGTTTTATTGAAATTCCTGGAGACTTAACGGGCTTTGTGTCAGCGTAGTGGTTTTATTTATCTCCTCAGAAGAAGTGTTCAGAGAGCTATGTGTTCAGAGAGCTACATGTTCAGAGAGCTACGTGCTCTTCTGCCTGAGCGTCTGCTGAGGTGGCGGGTCACGGTTCCTTCGTGAAATAGTTGTTCGACAAGGCCAAAGGTCAAATAAAGAGAAGACATGTGTGCTTCCTGGTTTCAGTGTTAAGTTTAAATCAGCAGCCTTCAGATATTTGCTTAAAATGTGATTGTGTCTTGGCTGGGATCTGCTCTGATGAAGTAAGATATTCAAGAACATGATGTTTAGAGTGCCTTTAATTATGAAACAACTGTTTCAGTATTTAAGGAACACTATGATACGCTATTTATTGGATTTTTACACTAAAGGGATTAATGTTGTTAATATTTTTAGATGCTAATGTGTTATATATGCACATATCTTTATTAAACTGAGCCCCTTACTCCATATACCCACATAAGCATTTTATAGCAAGGAGAACAACTACTGAATGCAATGCAATTTTTTTTATTTAAAAAGAAATGGCAGAAATATTATCAGGTTAACAGGTTTTCTCCTCTGAAAAAGATCTATATGTAGACTAACTAATTATTTAAAGACATATTCGGTGGTAACAGTGATTAATACAATGTAATTAATTCAATACAATACATAACAAACAAAGGCATAACTTCAAAATGCCTGAAACATCTGGTTAGTTCCCTGGAACTACTGGGGGTTGCTGTATTTCCTGGTAACCTGGTTCAGGCCTTTGAGGAATCAGGTATTGCAGGTGTCTCTGCACACCAAACCAAAAAGTCACACTTTATTTGGAGAAAATCCAAAGTGAAAAGATGGAAAAATAAAGAGTAGGGGGGAAAATAAAATTCAATCTGAGATAAAAAAAAAAAAAAACTACTATATTTAAACTGATAAAATATTTGCTATAAAATCCGATTTCAAAAGCTATAACAAAAATTCTGGAGATGATGGGCTTTCACTGGAAGACCCACGGTTGTGACTGCTGCTCATTCCGTTTACTAATTTTTCGCATTTTAGTTTGTAAGCGTCTCTTTCCCGGACCAACCGACTGAGCTCGTGCTTTAATTCCTCCACTTGAGTGGCGAGGTTCGTCTTCTCGTGCTCCAAGATGTGTTTTTGCTGAACGCGTTTGTGCCTGCACGACTGAGCGTAACCCCGGTTTTTAAGGGTGCGGCGTTTTTGCTTCAGGCGGATAACCTCGTCCTTGCTCATCCCCCGGAGGTGGCGATTGAGCTCGCGGACAGACATGGACACGAGCTGCTCATCAGTAAAACGGTTTTCCATGGCGTTGCTGCGGTCCTGCCGTCTTTGCTGTTGGTGGTGGAGATTTTGAGATCTCAGGTGATTGAAGGACTGGGGTCCAACTGCAGCCGAGCTGTCAACATCTTGCATATATTGATATTCGTTTTTACTCTGAGAATAATCATGTGCCACAGGATGACCGACAAGCGCGTCTGGATTGTGGACTATTCCAGGGTATTGTTGTGGACACTGTTGAACGTTTGGAGTTTGGCCATGAAACTGCCGCCCTGTCCTGTATCCTTCAAAATCAACATGATGAAGCTGTTGATGAATTTGAAGCGATGGGTGTCCGTGGATGGAACTGGCGCCAAAGATTTCGCCTGCGTCCTCAGGAGTAACGTCTAAAGCGTGTGGTTCGAGTTGTTGGGGGTATGCGCTCGCGCTTATTGCCCAGTAGAGATCCTCTGCGCTCGTTCTCTGTCCGCTGGGGCTGAAGCTAGGAGACGAGGGCACCGAGCTACTTGGCGTGCTCATTGGGGTCGTAGACACGGAGCCGGGCACACGCTGACCGCATTGATTCATGAACGAGCTTAGCGCGGTCTCCTTTTTCACTTCGAACTTCATCATGTCAAAATCGCTGTAATCCAGAATCAGTGGATTTTTTGGAAGTTCCAATGGTGCATGCTGTTCCGACGTCATCCTTAACTAAACAATTTTTAAAAATGTACAAAAATACCCTTCTGTCTTTATGTTCACATGAACATCATCAACCTCGAAAAACAGAAACTTGCATTAAAATTTACGTTTTTTTACTTTTCTTCTTTCTGTTTTCTCTCAAATGTACGCAAAACGTCTTCAAAAGTCTTCCAAAATAACGAGATTAACAAAAGCCTGTAGGTTCTATTAATAATATCAAAACAACCGCAGGACTACGATGAAAGTGAACTGTCACTTGTGTTTACTGGAATGATCGCCGTGTGAAGAGTTAGCACAGCTTTAAACGCGGCGGCTCAAGAGAGCCACGCCTTGTTTAGACTCACGTGTGATGTCACGTGTGATGTCACTGGCATCCAAACCTCAATAACATGCAGTATAAACACACGAATATGTGAAACTTTACTCAACAAATTAATAGAAATGACAAACATAAGTACGCAATCTAATTAACATCCCCACCCCCACAATTTATATACATAATATACACACACACACAAACCTTGTGTACTTCACTCACATTTTTAAATATCTCTACTGTCCTACTACAGTACACTGTGTACCACTGTCCTACTACAATACACTGCAGTTACACTGGAATATCATCAGGTATACATATATAAATCTTCTAACTTCCTCTTATATAAAATCATATATGTAATAAGAATATAACAGAATAAAAACAAATTAATAACAAATTAGTAGTAGTCGCCCTTGTACAATATGCATTACATTTACTGACTTCTGTATCATATCGGTCTGCTATGGCTCTGCCTATGGTGCATATATTGTCATATGCCTTTATAGCACTGTTAATAACAACAATAAATTATTATTATGATTTATTACCCTGGGCAGATACACCCAGGTCAGGGCTCCAATCCATCACTGGGCACACACAGACACACACCAGGACAATTTAGAGTAACCAATTCACTGGACCTCAGTGTTTTGGACCATGGGAGGAAACTGGAGCACCTGGAGGAAACCCATCCAGACACGGGGAGAACATGGAAACTCCACCCAGATGGGGATTTGAGCCCAAGACCCAGCGCTAAGAGGCAAATGTGCTACCCACCAAGCCACTGTGCCACCCAACAACAACAGCAACAACAACAACAACAACAACAACAACAACAACAACAACAATAATAATAATAATAATAATAATAATAATAATAAT
>JAOXYF010000019.1:10420951-10439074 GCA_028565775.1 Sternarchorhynchus goeldii
GACCCCCCACCCCACCCCAGAAGAGGTGGGAGCAATGTGGACGTCTGAGAACAAGGAAGGCCAGTACCACTATATGTTATTACTACATTTATAATTAAGAGTAATAGAAATAGAAATATTATTACTCTGTATTGTTACTCTAAATCAATATTATTACTCTGAGAATATATTCTATATATTATTATTTTATTATTACTATTATTATCTTATTATTACTTTCATATAATGTCTTTGATGGCCAAAAGTTTCATTTTAATATGGATTTTTTGTTTAATTTTTAGGCCTTTTTTCTGACACCTAGGCTTTCTGTATTAATTAATATTGCATTTTGCCTGTATGTAAAATCTAAGTGTCTGTCTGAGAATAAATATCACATAAACTCTATTATGCAACATTTAAAGGAACAAAATACTCAGGTCTAAATATCTTTAACATAGTCCAGTTCAGAGCACCTCTCACCATAAATCAACTTGTAAAAGGTTTTAAAAGCACAAAACTCAAATAAGTTTTGCATCAGATATAAATGAACCATAACAGAACAGCAAAACTAACTCACATGCATGGGTTGGTGCTTCAAATCTAGTCATATCAAACTATCAGAAGCAGACTGCAGCTTGTAAATACAGGGAAAGGAACAGTGACATCAGTTACGGAATGCTAGGATAGAGAGTCTTTTGGCATCTCACTGAATGGATCATACAGAGAAAAGTAAAGGAGCAGAGTTAAAATACTTCATCAAAGCAACACTACTCTCATTTTTTGGGAAAAAAAAACCCTTAAAATACATCGAGTAATTCTCATGTATCCAGTATTGATGGGATTAGGGTATGATTCACTGTTTTATGTGTCAGTGTGTTTACCGGTCAGCTGTGAAGTTTGTTCAGGTGATTTGCCTTTAAAGACTTTCCACACGTTTTCCATTCTCTCTCCCTTTAAAGGATTTTTAAACGGAGACTAAGAGAACTGCTCTCTTTAAGCACGGACCTGGCGTTTAGGAATTTTTAGCATATACCTACAACCCTCCCCAGCACTGACGCAGCCATACCTGTTTTGCTTGGTCGGGTGGTTCCAATGGTTAACCATTAGCTCAGTGGATCTTTTCAGATCATAGCATACAGCTTCTTTGTGTACGGGCGTAACTCCTGTAGGATGCATGTTTTAAAAGCGCGGTGTTCTCTCACTATATGGAGTCTTGATAAACATGTCTGGATTCATATCTGTGCTGTACTGAGAAGCTAATTATCTAAAAGTTATGGCGGAGTGAAGTAAATCACACCTCAAAGCGGTTCTGCTTGGAAACATCTCAGTGGCAGCATGCAGCCTTTGGGAAAGGGAGAAAAGAAAGAATCAAAAACCACTGAGGATTAGATTCTGCCTGGAGTAACATTTGACCAATATAATCCAGTCATGTTCATGAGATGGACTGGATTTCCTGACTAAATAAATGACTGTGGACAAGAGCCCAGTGATCTTTCAGGTAAGCAGTAGTCTGATGCCTTTCACCCAGCTGTTGTGCGTGAGCTATTTCACAGAGGTGCTGTGGCAAAAAAACATTTTTCCTCCCGCAGATCTGGGACACTGCAGGGACGGAGAGGTTCCACTTGTTGGGAACTTCTCTATACCACAAGGCTCACTGCTGCCTCCTAGTGTTTGATGTGACCTCAGCAGCCTCCTTTAATGCTCTGGATGGTTGGCAGGAGTTCCTCGTGCAGTCATGCCCCACTAACCCTACAGGCTTCCCCTTCATAGTCCTTGGCAATAAGACTGACCTGGACATCCGAGAGGTGTGACCATTTACAAGCATGCTGATAACACACTTCAGGATCCAGCTGATAACACACTTCAGGATCCAGCTGATAAGTGGGATTGTTAAGAGACATATTTGGCAGCCTCAGATGAAATGAACTTTAGTTTTACCCCAGCTCACTGTACCACACAAGAAATGGTTTGGCATATTCCAGATACCACACTTACTGTTTTTTATTTCATTGACAGTTTTGTAATGTCTTCCGATTTTAAGTACATTAGAATACAGATAATTATTTTCTTCAAGAAATGTCATCGCAACAACATATTAAGTCAATAGACCTGCATTTACGCGCATTTCTTTGGCTAGTAACCTTGGATGAAACTGAGAACCCTAAGGCCTGTTGGTAAATAATAATGACCTCAAAGATTTCTGTACATCAAAAACGCTCTTTCTTTGGTATGCAAACACTAGTGATGTGAGTATTTGCAGATGTAAATACTTGCCTGAGGAAGACGCTTCTTGACGGGAAGCCCTTGGTTATTTGGTGGGCAGGTTCCCATGAAGCGTGTGCAGCTGTGGTGTGGGGGCCACAGGGCCGCGGGGCCGCGGTACAGTGAGTGCAGTGTGCTAACGACGGTGTTGCTGTTGGCTCGGCCTTCGACAATGCAGCACATGCTGCACTCCGGTATGTGAGAAGCTTTTTTTGAGGGTTTGTTTTTTTTTTGTGCTATTTTTAGGGGCCACAGACATACTCAATATTTTTTACAAACAATAATCAGCTACCATATTTAATATAAAAAATAAACAGTGCTGTTAATTTGCATTTTCTTCAAAAATGCAAATCAAATGTCATCACTAATTCATGACACTGCAAATTGATGAATGCCGCACATGTGCATAAATGTGGTTCACATTCAGAAAATACAACTTCAGAAATGTTACAAATAAAGTCACAACACATAGGAGGGCCACAACACAACAGAAGTGTTTCCAAAGGACACAGAAGAGGTAGCTACTGGCAAGTTTGACCACTCGGTCATAGAAGATCATATTCTTGCATGTTTAAATGGGGAAACATATATAGTCAAAGATGGCAGCTGAAATACAATTTCAAATACATATTTCAAAATCACTGGTACAGGCTGAAAAAATGTCATGGAAAATGGAGCTCTTTTGCTCTAATAAAACAAAAATAAAACATTGTTCAGTTTGTCAGTGAACACATCATTATTATAGTCTCTGAAGGCTTTTTCTGGATTTGGATCTGTATCGTTTCTGCAGTTGCATGCGTTTTCTGATTTTCCACCATGTTCGCAAGATGTACTTACTTTGAATAAAACATTTTCTGAATTCGTATAATGTTCATGGGATTGCATTGCACTGAGTATGCTTTGCATATTTGCAGTGCATTTTTTTGCTGAAGTGGCCCATATAGAGCAAATAAATCAAATAGCTGATCAGCCTTCTGAGACGGAAACGGATATCCATCAAATCACAGGCTAGATCTGCATCTGTTCAGTGACTACCAACTCTTAAAACCACATGTTTTTTGGCAACTGGGTGTTGAAAAAAAATATATGATCTTGTTTTAATCTCACCTCATAACACATACAAAGCTTCGAAATGAGGTCTCCAAGTAGGCCTCGACATTCTATCTTACATCAGTGCTCAAGTCTTAAAGAGGTTCTCCTGGGACTAGAGAATGGGTGTACAGCTGATGGTTACTAGTGGCAGTGTTTAAACATACTGTTAATCATTGGTGACGGTGTTGAAACAGGACAACTCTGCTTCTGATGTTGATTGCATCATCGTCATGTAAACAAACACCACAGGCAACATTTTACTTTTTTCCTCCACACTAAAATGGACAAAATGATGAAACCCTGTTACCACATGTGGCTATTACCACAATTAAAATACACACACGCACCTACTTCTAAAATGTACAAGTGCTTTCATTTGGCCACAGGAACTATCATCTTCAGTGTCTAGCAACAGCCTGCAAACATACAGGAACGACACACTGTCCTTGGTACTCTTCCCTTCTATACAAACAAGTACACTGGAACAAAAAAAAAGCTACAGGCGACTGAAAACAGTTGGCTTCAGCATATTTTGATAGTTATAATAACGATTTTGTATATTGATCATTAGAGCAACTGACGAAAAAATAGTGGCTGAAAGCAGAGTGAAAAGAGAAGAAAAACTGTGAAAGTTGAAATAACGATGCAGCTAACAACCGGAGTTTGAATGGAACAGTGGACAACTTCACTCAACCATGAGAGCAGGAGTTATCAAACACAAAAGATTTGACATCCTCTCTTTGCATTCAGTTAAACAATCAAAAGTTTCACAGCCCAATCAGACACGTTTTGTCTGATCTCACAGGGCACTGTAGTGGGACTGTAACAGAACTGACCGTTTGGGTGCAGTGAGGTGGAATTCAGTCACCTTTTTAGCACAAACGTCATTTGCATTAACAACAATTTATGTGCACTATGAGAATAAGCGGGTTGGTATACTATAGAGGTTTGTCTTTAATAATCATATAAAAATGGTCAAAAACCTTTATACAAGCATGTGTTCAATTTAAATTTACAGGATTGCCCGAAACCGAGGCAAAGGTGTTCTTTAATTCCTCAAAAAAAGGGAAAAAAAAGATATACCCCCTTTACCCAGAAGCCCCTGTTACCACATGTAAATCAAAAGGACATGAGTTGAACTGCTGCTAGCACAAGACCAGCTAAATGATTCATACTTCAAAGGAACAAGAAGTCAATATGATTCATCACGGGCACAGTATATATTCTTATATATATTCTTGGCAGGTGATGGCAGGGGTAGTTTACGTCAAGACACAAAAAAGCATTTGGGAGCTGACCAACATGTATAAACTTTGTTTACAAGTAATATATAAAACGCCAGGATGAAATAATTTTCTTTTGTCGTAGCAATGAACTATAATACAGCTGAATCCATCCTTGGCATTTAACCTATAAGAAAATAATACAAAAATCTCAATCGTTCTTATCAAGACATCCATTTTAAAAGACAAAACAAGCACACATTAAAACGACTCTGTAAACAGTTCAATGTTTCTGTAAAATACAGAGCCAAACAAGAAGGAAAGTAAAAATTTATTAAGTTTTACATGGACAACTTCCTTCACAATCTAGAGCAGAGAAAATCTACAAATCCCTGTTCTGGAACGTTCTAAAAAAAAAAAAAAAAAAGCCATAGGGGAGGGGGAGGGAGGGAGGGAGAGAGAGAGAGAGAAAATCAGCCTGGAAACACAGGACATGGGGTTGAAAAAAAAACAAAACAAAAACCAGAACATTTGTTTCATGGTTCTCATGACATCTCCATGGTTGGCGTACAACATTTACACTGAATGGAACAAGCTGAAAAATCTGAAGTAAACAAAGTTAGTGCCACTCCCTTGCCTGAATGTGGAAGGCTCTTTCAATCTTTAATTCAACTACACCACACCTCAGTGTGTCAACACACTTTACATCAAGCATTCTAAATCAGACAAGTTTTCTTACTGTCCAAAATCGTTGAATCTCTAGGGATGGCCAACAAATGTACAAAAAAAAAAAACAAAACCCAAAAACATATAAAACAAAAATTCACACCAACATACACATTAACACGCAGGAAAGAAGCTTTTAAAAATACAAAAATAAACTACACAAAGATCTTCTGCATCGTTACTTGCTAATTTTTCAGGAGGATTTATTTTGTACTGTTTTCATGTTTAGCAATTTTCAGTCCTGCAAAGTCTCTGTCCCTTCAGTAAAACCTTTTTTTTTTTTCCTTGTCCATATCTCTGCCACAATCTCCTCTTCACTCCAAAAGTACCTTCATCGGGGTACTTGAGGCTGAACTAACGTCAACCAACCAGTCTTCTCACAAGGGGAAAAAAAGATCCTCCCTCTGTCTAAGGACAAGTGCTTTTGCTCATTTTGTTTTTTTCTCCACTGCCCCTTTAAGAAAGAAAGAAAAAAAAGGGCCACAGACAAACCCTGCAGGGTTAGGGTTAGGCTCCACCCACCGAGTCCACTGATCTTCCCTTCATCCCACTCGTCCATCATAACAAGCACTTCTATTTGAGGCAAGCCGATAGTATAAACAGATTCTTTATATTACACTGAACTTATTTTGTGAAATTATTGAAGCCAAGACATATGTAAGGAAAGGAAAATGTGTTTAAAGGAAGACTCAACTACTAAAAAGCTCACCCCCCCCCCCCTCCCAAAAAAGAAATTCCCAGAAGGAGTAATGTGTGCTTATTTCGGTTCCTTTCACTCAAAGGGGAAAAACAATTCTAGAACTAGTTTGTCATTGTCTGAATGGTTTCCTTCCCACTGTGATGTGGACATGAATGTTTAACCCCAGCTGAAGATAGATGGAGTGTGTGGAGGAAGGATCAGTCCTGCTGCTCTGGGAAAGGGTGGAGTGAGGGGGTGGAGTCTGCTCACCAACACCACCCTACTGGTCTGTTCTTGCCTTCTTCACACCACTCCCTTTACTGCAGTTTAAAAAAAAGAAAGAAAGAAAGAAAGATAAGCACACGCAAAATGTTATATTCCACAATATTCTAGAAACTGAATGAAAATGGAAAATTTCAAAGTGGAGACTGATTCAATAACTGATCTTGGTACTCACACATCGGGTGAAGACAGTGGTCGTTTTGGGACAGGCTTGGCTGAGGCGCCATCTTTACTTGACTCTTCAAAACAGCAGAAAAATGAAAAGAAACGACAGCGTGTATTAGAAACTGCCGTACAGGAACCGCATGGAGATACAGAAGAAGATGGAAACAAACAACGCCCCCGATACTCACCTTGCAACCATCGCACCTGGGTGGCAGGACCGTAGCCCTTCTCGTTGCGGGCGGCGATACGGAAGATGATGGCGGGTTTGGTGGTGTAGTCGATGTGGGCGTTGGCCAGGCTGGAGCTCTGCACCAGACACGAGGGGTTGGGCCCGCAGTACACCCGCATGAAGGCCAGCTGAGCAGGGGCCTTGGCTTCGGCCGTCCGCGAGCTCTGGATGGCCAGGTACACCGAGTATTCCATGATCTTCCCTGATGTCACTGACGGGGGCTCCCATGTTAGGTGGGCACCATCTGGGCTCTGGAGGGGGGGCAGGGTGCAGCAACAGGTGAACTACTACAGAGGTGGAGAATCTCTACACATTTATGCCTGGACAGATGGATTTGTGCTGCTGAGAACTGAAGGGCCAGTCACAAATTGCCAAATACCCAACCATTATCCAAATAATGAAAAAAATCATTCACAATTGCTGGAGTACTACAGACTGGAGTATTTCCAGAACCCCTGCACTCACGCTCCATTTAAGAGAGAGCAACATTCACGCTCCATTTCATGGGCCTCATTATTACCTTGCTTATCTTTATGGCGCATGGTGCCCCAGGGAAGCCTGGTAAACAGGTCTTAAACGCCGATATCTCGGAAAAGGTTCCACGGCCACACGTGTTGATGCCGGCCACGCGGAACTTGTACGCTGTTCCTGGCTGCAATTCCACCTTTTTCATCTGGCTGTAGTCAGGAACTGTTCCAGAATCATCCTAGAAAACCAGCACACTGCTAGAGAGCTTGAATTCCTCAGTGCGTTCCTCAGCACGTTTGAAAGGCATCACCACGACTTACCTCAACGTACGCCGAGTCATCGGTGGGCACGTAATAATGAGTTACAACCATGTTGGTCACTTTGACTATGCCGACGTCAAACCACTGGTTTTCTTTCTTCACAGGTGGTTTAGCTACTGCAGCGGGAGTTAGGGGCTTCTGCACAAGCACAAAGACGTCAGATGACGGTAAAGTCCACAACACAGGCTGAGAATTATTCCCTGCGACGCTTCACTAAAGGCATACCGTGGGTTCGATGCCGTTGGCTACCTCGGGGAGCGCGGCGGCCGCCTGCAGGCCAGCTGGAGCCACGGTGACAGCAGGAGCCAGAGTGCTGGACGGCGCTAACGCTACACCGCGGCAAAACAACGGAAGCATGTTAATGGAGGAGCAAAGCATGCTGGGACTGAAGGGTTCGTTCTTTTAAAAAGTTGCAAACAAAGTTTAATAAAGGCTTGGAAACCAACAAGCAAGATTCCAACACTGGGTGACGAGTGTTCTCCAGAGTTTACGATACAGGAGCTGCAACACGTGGTGGGTGTCGGTGGCCTCGAGGTTTTTAGACAATTTTAAACACTCACTCTCAGCTGTAACATTTGGCAACAGCACAGCCACTGTGCTGGAAACCGCGGTGGACATTTCGCCGTGGCCGTTGCTCTCGGAGGCGGGGTCGTTGAGGCTATCGGCGGGGGCCAGGCCCTCGGTGGGCAAGGTGGGCGGGGCAGAGCCCCGCTGCTCCGCCTCCTCCTGCTGCTGCTGCACAAGGGCAGCCAGATCCTGCTGAGTCAGCACGATGGGGATGGTGTGACCCCGCTGTTCGCCTGGCAGGACACCGCCTTCGGCCTCGCTCGAACCTGTGGAAGAAGACGGCTCAGAGCTGGAGTCCATGGTAACAGCACAACAAAAAAAAATTACATTAATTAAACCCTGAGCAAAAAAAAAACAACAAACAAAAAAAAAAAACACCACACCAGCCTGAGGGAAGCAGCCTCACTCACTCATCACAGCCTGCTGGGCTGCCTGCAGCACCGCCTGGATGGCAAGGGCCTGGGCCTCGTCGCTCGCGGCCGCAGACACCGCCAGGTCCTCGGCCGTCAGCCCCGTCACCATGAGGGTGGTGGGCTGGCCCTCAGACAGCAGTTCTGGAGGCAACGCCAAGGCCACTTCGGCCTGCTGGGACACCGCCACCGACTCCACACCCTCCATCTAGCAGGGCGAGAGGAACGACAAAGAAGACCTCGTTAGAAGGTTTGTAAATGGAGTACCATCAGGTGAAACGTGATGCGTCATAGCTGTGACGGAGACCAGTGGAAGCGATTTCGGTATTTAAGAAAAATAATTTAACAAATAAATTAATTAAAAAACCCCAACCTGAGCTGCCTCTGCTGTAATGGCGCCAACCTGCTCCGCTGACTCCACCTGGCTCACAACCTGCATGGGCTCAACCACTGTTTCAGCACCACCCGCATCGCTTGCTTCACCCACTCCAGCCTCCACAGGTGTTTCTGAAGATGCCTCCGTGATTGATATGAGAGACTGCAATAGGAAACAAATCACATTTCACCTACACAAAACAAACTAATTTATCGTTTAATATTCTCTACATCAGCTTTTCTCAACCCAGTTCTCAGGACATTCTAGCGGACAACCTGCCAACACAGGTGTACAAACCAAAGTAACAATAAGGTCTGACTGCTGGCTTCTGTAGAGGGTTGAGATATTGATCATACAAATAAACCCAAAATATCAAATAAGTAGAAAAATTATTCAGAATGAATGTGAATTGAAAATCAAGTATAATTAAGTTGGTGGGAACTCACAGGAACAGCAGGACCAGGTGCTGGGGTTGCCTGCGTAACCGTGGTGATGGCGCGGTTCTGAGAGACTGCAGGAGTGTTTAAGATGCCTGGGCCACCGGCTCCCTCCGACACCGCATCACTGTGTTGGGCTTAGAGTCCAAACCAACACTTATTAACATCACCCAACACATCCTCACAGCTACTGTTGCTCTGAAGTATGAAGTTTAGTTGGCAGTCAAAAAACATCCAAGACCCAACAAATGCTCTTTAAGGAACGTAAAGAACGTGTGTAGTCACCCATCACTGGGGTGGGGAAACCTGGGCATGTGGGAGGTACGTTACCTGAGCCCTCCCCGGTCTCCATGTTGCAGGTGGCTGTGGTGGCCGTGTTGGTTGTTCCGGTCTCGTGGGTCTCGCAGGGCGGGTTTGAGCAGACTCTCTGAACCGTGCCCGTCTGGTTGCTGCCCATGCTAGCTGAAGCTGTGGTGGCCGTGTTGGTTGTTCCGGTCTCGTGGGTCTCGCAGGGCGGGTTTGAGCAGACTCTCTGAACCGTGCCCGTCTGGTTGCTGCCCATGCTAGCTGAAGCTGTGGTGGCCGTGTTGGTTGTTCCGGTCTCGTGGGTCTCGCAGGGCGGGTTTGAGCAGACTCTCTGAACCGTACCGGCGTGTTCAGCACCCATACTGGCACACGCCGTGGTGGTGGTGTTGGTGGTGCCAGTCTCGTGCATCTCACACGGCGGGTTGGAGCAGACGAGGGACACTGAGGTGGGGGCGTCTGCAGGAGGCTCGCTGGACGAGGGCTGATCCGAGGTTGGAGATGCCAGGAAGGAGACGGGTAGGTCCTGTCCAGGCTGGGCCTCTGCGCCACTGGGCGTGGTTATCAGGGTCACGTGGGTAGGCTGGGGGTGGATCAGAAGAAAGCTGGGGTTATTTGCGGTCATGCTGAAAACACTAGCTGCTCAGACCCGACGTGAAGCAGGCTCTGGGGAACGCGGCCCCTCGGGCTCTACCTGCAAAGACGAGGCGTGGCTCTGGCCGCTCGAGACGGCAGAAGCGCTGATCCCACTGGCACTGAGCAGCTGGCTGGACAGCGTGCTGACGGTTGCCAGTGTGGTGATGGGCGTTACCAAAGAAGCGTTGGCGCTGACCATATTTCCTCCCGCCAGGCTGGTGGACACCGTGCCCGTGACCGTACCCAGAGTGGTGACGCCTGTGAGAGGAAGAGGAACGAAACTCAGCTCAGCAAGAACATCAGCAACCTCCATCGTGGATCATTAAAATCATTAAAGCAGTATTAAATTGTAACGGTTTTATGATTTTAACATGTTCAAACAAGTAAAGACAATTTTTTTTTTGCAAACAAGCAAACCAAAAGAACTTGATTGAAAATATTCTCACCAGTTGTTCCTTTGACAAGCAGCGTAGTAACAGTCGGCTTGACACCAGTTACAGACCCTGGGGAAACGAGGCGAACTCCACCCATGGGCATGGTGCGTAGGATGGTGCCTGGCTGGCCTGGGGCGCCCTTCAGCAACACCTACGGCCCAGAGGTCAGAGGTCATTCAAGCCAAGGCTCCAGAAAACACAGGCAGGTTCGTGCGTTTGCCAAGATCCCGCTCTGATATGTCGTACCTGAGTCAGTCCCTGGCCCACTGCGCTGCCGATCTTGGGCACTGCTGTGATGATTTTGGCAGGCGTGCCCGTGCCAGGGGTCATCACCTTCGTGGTGATGATGGTGATGGGACTCTTTATCCCGGTGCTAGTAGTGACACCTACAGGGCAGGTGAGGCAGGTACAAGTGGCACGTTACACCACACGCTGTGTGCAATCCAAAGATCACGGCATTAAGGAAACACCGGTACAGACCTGCCGTACCCTGTTGGATGGCAGACATGGGGATGGTCTTGAAGATGGTGGTGGTGCCAGGCTTGCTGGCACTGGCAGGTGCCATGCCACTGATGCCCAGGATTGTGGGCTTGCTCCCTGCACCACCCGCCTGAGTGGTGCTGATGATGGTGGTGGGCTTGCCATCCGCTGACGTCACCAGTTTTAGAATGGTGCCCGGCGGAAGAGGACCTTTCGTCTAGTTTTAATAGGGTCAGGATGCAAATCAAACAGCTTCTTGGAACTCATGGGGCAAGTCTAAAAGTGTTACTCTATTACCTGTATGATCTGAGTGAGGGGGTTGGTGGAAGCCTGTCCAGTCACAGCAGAGCTCTGCACAGGTTTGCTCTGTACCACTGACACCACCTTCCCAAGGTTGGAGATCTGTGGAAGCAAGGTTACTCTAGTTACAGCATTCTTTCATTTGGACTCGAGAGCCATTTAAATTTATAGCACTTGGCAACTGGTTTTACCCAAAGTGACTTACATTTAAAAGTAATTAAAGAGAACCATTTCTCGTGGTTAGATTTAGTTAATTGAAATTTAGTTTCAATTAGTTTAGTCCTTTGTAAAAATGTATTTCATCTCCAAATTCCCATACCAAGGTGCCTCCTCCGGCCATGGAAAGGGGACTCTTGACAAGTGTGATGGTCTTGGTGACTCCTCCTACAACGGTGGTGACCACCTGGGCCTGCTGGGCCACTGTGACTGTACCAGATTTGTGTACGGTGATGATTGGACGAGTGGGCGTGGTCGCACTGGCCATGGTGGGCGTGGCCACCTGGGCAGCAGCAGTCTTTAGCATGCAGGTGGCAGGATTGCTCACCTTGGGAAGAGAGAAAAGATGTACAAACCAAATAAATTTTACTAAATAAAATATATAAATTTGGTAGATGGTACCCGGATATAAACCCAGTTTGAGCTAACAGACTGGGAAGATATTTGTGGGTATGGTGGATATCTACCATAACTGGAGAGGCCATTTTAACTGCGGTGGACCCTGGAGTCATAGCCACGGTTTTAACAATGGTGGCACCAGCCGGTACGTTCAGCACTGTGGCACCAGAGGAGGGCGGGATCTTCTGGGTGGCAGCTGCAGCTGCAGCCAGGGCTGCCATGCCACTCATCTGAGGGCTGGTGCCTATTGGCTGGGGAAAAATAAAACAGAGGTAAAGTTAACACAGCACTTGTCAGCTCATCAGAAAGTCTTTTACTAAAACTACAAAGATAAACTGAGAAAGGTTTTTTGTATCTTACCGTTCCTTGGGTCGTCTGTGCTGGTACTACCATACGAACACCAGCAGGAAGTGATGTCACAGTGACGGGAGATTTTGCAACCTGGTTTGCTGGACGCACAGTGACGATCGATGCCCCAGTACCAGACTGGGTAGCGGCAACTTTTAGGATGGCTGGAAATATAAACGATGGAATAAAGAATTGTTAAACAAGACCACTGTCTATGTATTTATTTATCCATGTACCTATCATTTTTCTAGTTTATCATAAACAACATGCCCAGTGCTCCGTGGACAAGCCCTGGCACTACTGTGATGTGTTTTCTTGGATGTCTTCACTTACAAAGACCTGTGTGTGTGTGTGTGTGTGTGTGTGTGTGTGTGTGTGTGTGTTGCTTTACCTGGCCCACGTGCAGGGGAGGCAGCTAGGGGGCTTCCTGGCATGCTTGATAAGACTGGCAGGCTGGAAGCAGTTGGAGAGGCGGCTTGGGGCGCGAGCGTAACGCCCACCTGCGGGAGGCTCTGGGCACACGACACGGGCGTGGCGGGCACGGGGCTCTTGGGCAAGTTGCTCGGGAGAGAGGGGGCTGGGGAGGCTGTGCTGGTGGTAGAGGGGATGTCGTATTTCTGAACCTGCAGCAGGTAGGTGTCTGCCGTGGACACAACACCCCAGCTTACCTCCAGGGAGCCGGTGTTCGCCCGGACCAACTGCACACGTGATGGGGCATTGGGTTTCTCTGCAAGGACAGACACAAAGTTGCCACTCAGCATTAAAGCTCCTAGCTCTGCATCACACTCACTGCATCAGAAATAGATTTCAGGTTTGTTCTGTTGAAGTACGAATGACGTGCTCCCGTATGCAGCTTTCTTCTCACCTGTCTCCAGGTACCACAGATCCTTACAGCACACCTGGTTGTTCCAGGCCTTGCGGTACCCATCACGACCGCTCCACACATAAAGCCTGTTGTTAATGGCTACAGCGCAGTGACCTGCACGGGCTCGTGGGATATTGTCCTCCAGAGTGTCCATCAAAATGTTCTCCCATGACATAGCGTCTGAAACACAGAAAAGCGGAGCGCTCATAAACCCCCAAATGGGGATGCTTCCCACATAACTCCCACATTTTCATCCCAGGCTGACGCAGACGAGTACAAATAAACACCAACTCACCTAAATTGAGGCAGGCCAGCGTGTTGGTGCACTTCCATTCCTTCTCATGGGTGGCCACCTTCACGTCATCCATCACCAGAGGCACCCACCCACCAAATACATACATCCTGCTCGACAGACAGGCAGAGGAGACAGCGATGAGGAAGCGTGTGTGTTTTATAACGGGAGGATAAAGACATGCAGCACAAGGCCTGGAGGACAGCTCACTTGTTGGAGATGGTGGTAGCCGAGTGGAGGCTCCGCGGCAGAGGAGCTGTGCCGATTACCGCTGGCTTGGTCCAGGTCAGCGAGTCTGTGGAAGAGAAGGGGTTAAACGGTTACCTCAGCAGCCCTGAGTAATGTGCTGATTAATGCAGGTTTGAAACCTGATTGGAGTGAGAAGGAGGAAACGTTAAATCACCAAGTAGGCAGTGCCTATCATTTACCGTGGTTAATACACCACAGAAAAGACAAGAAAGCTTTACCTAGGAGGAGTATCAAAATATGCAGGCCCATGCAATGCAGTATAATACTATACTGCATAGGCCAGTGTTTCCCAGCCCAGTCCTTGGGGCCCAATAGACGGTTCCACATTTTTGTTCCAATCTAGTGCGTTGGGAACCTGGGGCAGAGCAAAAACCATGTGGTGTGCCCCGAGGACTGGGCTGGGAAACACTGGCATATGCACATGTTAGAAAATCTTGCGATTTTGAAAATTAAAGCTCCTCTGTAACGTCTTACATTGGTCAGGATAGTCACACCACACAAGTGTTGTGATTTATTTGAGGGTTCAGGTGCATATTGTGGAAAGATTTGCAATAAGAATTAGTAAATTACACTGTGCAGGGTACATTTTAAAAGAACTTTCCTAGTTTTAAATAGCATGATTCCTTACCAATGTCCAGTGTCCAAAGATCTCCCAGCCGACAGCCACTCATTCCTCCGTAGATGACAAGGGAAGACCTCTTGCTGGTTTTATCAGTGTAAATTACAGCAGTGTGGCTCTCGCGGGGAGGAGGCAGGACCCCGTATGTGATCGGTATATCCCAGCTGACTACACCCGCGCCCGGCCGCAATTCCAAAGTGTAAAGATCGTTCAAATATCTGCGGAATAATAAAGCCACAAATCTCACAGATGTACAGAACCAACCTTCAGGCCAAGGCCCTCCTCACAGCCCTCCACTTAGAAGACCTACACACCTGGGAATGTTGTTTTTGGGATCCTCGCTGTCATTTGCAAGGCCTCCGAAGAGGTAGCACTTGTTTCCCACCAAGGAGAAGCTGTGTCCGAGGCGCGGGCATGGCGGAGGGCCATTCTTAGGGGCTTTGGGTTTCAGCTTCTTCCATTCCCATCTGCTTGCCTGAATTAAAAGTAAAAGGTGCTCAGTAATGCTAAGATAAGTATAACCAGCACACAGACAGCTCAAGCAACGCTTCCTTACCTGTAACTCATAAAGGTCGCTGCTGTATTTGCCGTACTCTACCATTCCTCCAAACACCAAAAGGCGTGTTCCTTCACACACAAACCCATAAGCTGCACATCCAGGGGGGATGTCCCCACGAACTGCTGGGATAAACCACTGGTTGGTTGCTGGAAAGAAACAGACAAACTAAGTGCCAGTAAATAAAAAAATCTAGGGTATTACAAGGCATATATTCAGGGCTTTTCATTTAATTAGTTTTTTTTTTGCATCCAAGACCCTTCTATAACTCTTCTCTGTCATATCTTAAAGAGGGATCAATCAACAATTCTGTGGTAGAGGGAAATATGGAGAAGTACACAAGGTTTCCAAAGAAATAGGACCTGCATCAGCTGTGCAAAGGAGCACCAAAATGTCCCGTTTTTTTTTAAAACCTTGTGCATTTTTAAATCTCACTACCATCCTACTACTCATCTGGAATATCATGGAATTTACTCTCATATATATTTATTTGTTTGATAGTTTTTTTTCTTGGTGCTTCTATTGTACTGGCATTACTTACTGTATATCGACTAGACCAGAGTGAGAAAACCACCGATCATTGCATAAACTGCCGTCTAGTGGTACACATAGGGATATCTGCAACTCGGCGAGAGTCTACCATTTTTGTTTTGTCGCGCCTTTTCTCTGACAGCTATAGGGCAGCTAAATGATCTATATATTGACCAGCATAACAAGAATCGATACAACTAACTTCAGATTAAACGCACATGGACAGGCCGGAGTTTTATGAGCGCTACATCTACGTGCAGATCGGCTGTATTGGATTCGTTATCCTTTTCGAGTGTAAACAATACAAGAGTAGCTAAGTTAACTAGCTAGCGATTTAGATAGCATCTAGGCTAGCATACATTATGCAGTCATGCTAGCTAAAATGCAACTGCGACAAGTAATTTAACGGATCCGCTGATAGTGTAATAGTGTAGGCAAAACGAAGTTGCTAGCTCGCTAAATAACGTCCTCCGATGATGACAAAATATGTTAATGTTCCAACAATTAGCTAACTATCTCTTTGGCTGGTAAATGTTACTTGGTTCATTTAAATAAAAAATAATATGGTCCACAAACCCCGTTAATTTAAATTAGCAAGCTAGCAAATACCAAGAAAGCTAACGTTGATCACCTACTTTAAACAGCAACGTTAGCCAGCTATCGAGTACTTAGCTATTCTTAAAATTATCAGCATTGACTATGCGAGTTCCACTCACCAGTATTATATACATGAAGCTCGTCGACAATTCCTTCGTTTCCTCCTCCGAAAACAACCATTAGTTCTTTTATTGCAACGGCTCTGTGCCCATGTCTTGGTCGGGGAACGGGGCCAGACCACCCGAGAACCCGCTTCCATCGCGGCTGTAGCGGAGAACCAGTGGTTCCAGGTACAACGGAACCAGGGGACGACATGTCCTTTACTGTAAAAATAACAAAGATGTATAACTTCAGTCCTAATCCATAACAAAAATTTTAGCTCGTCTGTTTAAAGTTCGTATATGATTTGTTTAGCTGGTTAGCAAGTTAACGTTAGCTAGTTAGCTAGCATGCAACTGATTGAGAGCCCGATGGTTGGCAAACTTGCATAGCAGCAAAGTAAAGTGGACAATTCCAGGGAAAACATGATGTCAGCGTTTTCGTACATGACAAATTCATACAATTAATATATCTCGTTGCCATAAAGCTACAATATTTGAGAAATGTTGGGAGAATGGACTATCCATGGATGTCGCCATTTTGGAGCGTTGCAACAACACAAGAAGCCGGGTTATTAGTGCAAAGTCCTGCGTGCAAAAATGCAGGCAATAGTTGTTGTGTGTTGCTGTGAACCCATTCTGCTGAAATACACGTACGATGCCTGTTATTAACAGCACACTCTGTGATTAAATACTGTTAATGCCAAAGCGTATCAATCCATGGAAGTCGCCATCTTGAAACAACCAAACGAGCCTCCGCCAGTCCGAAAAATGGCGGAGTGAAAAATAACAACAGTAGCTGTAGTAGCCAGCTAGCTCGCTACTGGCTATTCTCAAGTCTGCAACCATTTTAAATATGCAGATATCTACATTATAATTAATTACATGAGCGTCATAAAATAACAAAATTAGTCCTCAGTATACGTAGTACATTCAGAGGCATAATAAGAAAGTCTGAGAAGCATCTGAAACCCAATCCCCGGTTGCTGTAGAAAGCTATTTTCATGCCTCTCTGGGAGTCGCCATCTTGTCATCCAATCAAACAGAAACATCATCAACTTTAATAAAAACAATTAAAACACATCGACAACCCAGAATCGTACTGCATTCACACTGCTTGTCTTGTCATGTATAATATATGTTTAACTTATTTTTCGCAAACAAAACTGAAGAGTTGGCAACTCCAGTTTAGCTAGCAAGCAAGCCTTCTGCATTAGCATTTGCAGTTAAGCAAACTGACGCGCTAACTGCCTTTTACGTGAAAATCTTACGTTAGCTAGACAGCAACGTCGGAGGCGAAGAAAACATAAATTGTGATATTAACGAGCAGAAACATGTATAATAGTCCAACTTAATCAAAAGCGATTTTAATTCATGCTCCCCCGGTGAACGCAGCCATCTTGTCGACAACTCAGCCCACTTTCCATCTCCCACAAGAAAAATGGCGGCTATGTTTGCTATAACAAAAACATTATTTTTGAAAAAATGCATTCCCCCAAAGAAAAGCCACACATACTTGATTTGAGTTGAAATACTTAATGAGATGCCTGTATGGTCTTGTTTTGAAACGGCAGCCCAGATTCATCCAATATGTTAAGAAGTATCCACTCTCATGCCTGCCTGGAAGCCGCCATATTCTTGACAATGTAGCTAAGGGGCAGGGTAAACGGCGAATTCTATCGCGCCCAAGACAAATATGGCGAAGTAAAGGTCCCGTTTTACTAGTTAGTGCTAAAGTTCGAAATAAAATTACATACAAAATAATTCATATAAATATAAAACTAAGATAGCACACATATTAAACGTATTGTTGTTGTAAGTATACATTTCAAGAAGAAATTAGTTATTTAATTATTCATTCTTGAAATGTGAGAAGTGGCTTATTGTCCCTCACTAAAGATGGCGACCTTAACAACTAAGTAAAAATGTACTAGATATAGCCTATATAATTTGGGCTATTTGACAAAATAAAAGCAGGGGACTTT
>JAOXYF010000019.1:10439879-10473829 GCA_028565775.1 Sternarchorhynchus goeldii
CATTATTATGCAATTACAAATTGTTGATTAACAAATTTAAACCTTCCAGAATCAAAGACAACAGAATGTTCCATTATATATACTGACATGCAATACGCTTACCTAAATCAGTTTAGGTCAAGCTCTTGCAAGCCAGTTCTCCTCTTGCTCCACAATCATGTGGAGGAGTGGAAGAGTACTGAACAAAATACAAAAGCACATGGCATATGTAGCACTAAGACAGATAAACTAAGACAGAGACAAATGAACAGAGGGGCCTAGTCTAACGTCCTTTAACATGGGTAGAAGGAACTGGCCAGGTAGGGAACTGGATGGCAGGAAAAATACATGGGACATCTATCTGGGACAGCGGAAAGCATAAAGGCCAGCAGATTCAGAAGGTCCAGATGATCTGGAGATGTGGCAACAGAATGCAGGTCCAGAGTTGGTAGAGTGTCCTCTGAGTAACCTCTGAAGCTAGCAGTTTTCACCAGGCCAGAGCCAGAGGAGAACTGGCTTGCAAGAGCTGGCTTGTTCGGTCAAGCTTGATATCTTTTTAAATGAACGTATCTCATATACATCATCTCAGCCCGTATCCAACAATAAACCACATATCTATTTTAAGAATTTTTGTTGGTGCATCCTGATTCAGTATTGTGAGGTGACTTTGGAGTTTTCACAGAGATGACTTGCTCAAGCAAATGAGGAAGTTTCTTTTAACAGTACAAAACTGAATAAATAGGAATGCATGGCAAAATTAGGACAGTACAGAAGATGAGCCAGAACAAGAATATACAAAAGATAAAGGTCTTAAATCAAATGTCAACATTAAATAAAGCTGGCCATTTTTCTTGTTATTGCTGCAGTGTTGTAAACTTCTGGAAATGTGATTTTGGTTGTAATTAGAACTGAACAGTGTCCAGTTAAACCTCTGGAAGTGTGATTTTGGTTGTAAATAGACCTGAACAGTATTCAGTTAAACCTCTGGCAGGTGTGATTTTGGTTGTAATTAGACCTGAACAGTGTCCAGTTAAACCTCTGGAAGGTGATATTTTGGTTGCCTATTGTGAGGTAGTAATAAGGCTCACATACAGCCCAGTTAAAAACCCCAGTGTTCTATGATCTTTCTGTTGAGTGAAATGATTCTCTATACTATATTTATTAGTTAGTTTGTGGATCTTTGAGTTATTGTTGAATTATTGATGAATGTTTTTTCCTTTTTAAAGCATTATATTGACTTATGATATAAAGTACTAGTGACTCAGTGAAGGATTATAGAAGTAATGAGATCAAGGATTTAGCTTGTCTGAAAATTAACTCACCCAAGTTATGACCAAAAAAACCAAACAAACATGTTTTCAGTATAAAGTGTAGTGTTACTTACCACTCTAAGTAGATTGATGAGAATGTGAGTCTGTAAGGGTAGAACTAATTTTGCTCTGATGTATTGTCACCAGTAGTTGACAAGCTAGTAATTACAGCAAACATTGGTGAAATGTGGTCTGCATTAACTTACTTGCTCCAACCACTTAGCTATCATTTGACCTGCAAGGTCAGAGGTGTTGTCAATTTGTGTGGAAGCATGTATATAAAATTCATCATATTGAGCAGGTTAATGATCAGGTTAATGATCAGGCCCTAGAGATTTGTGCTGCTGTGATGGTGGACAAACCATGTACTCCAGCCCTGAATAGCAAAAACCAACAGGGCGCAAGTGGACTTCATTGAGCCCTCTAGTTCCAGCAGCTCGAGGCCTGCAGAATTTGGGTCATACATCTGTGACCGGTGGGCAGCAAAATCTGAGCCTTAGAGACAAATAGACTCCAATTTATGGAAGCTAACAATACAAATAGTAAATACTTTGATCTAGGGAATATCCTGAGGCATCTGATATATTACAAGCTGTGCAACAAATTAGGTTTGAATAGTTTTTCTGGTGTCATTTAGTGGCATGCTGACTTTTTCCTTCAGTATTTCTCATGTTCTGTGGCAACTTTCAGTGACTTTGCAGCTAGCTATACTATGCACCACCCAGTTCTGCAACTTGATGATGGGTCTACTATAATTTAAACTCCACCTATACAGAAATCTATGACAGTATTATTCCCACCCCAAATACACAGGCTGACCTAATGCAGGATGCCATTCGGGATATTGGAAGGTAATGTGATCTGTCATGGACAGAAGTCACTCAGCCAAAATCAAACAAGAAAAAGGGAAATGTTGCCACAGTAACGCCCTCTACAAAGTCTAGCCAAAGTAACAAAAATAAACAAGGCCAGGGTAAGAACCAGGGCCCTGGTGAGCATTCCTCCTCCTCCTCCTCCCTGCCTCTTCCTCCTTATCAGCCCCTCATACTCGAGGGGTGGGGGAGATTTGGTGGATACAGGGAAATGCGGGGTGTGCCAAAAGTTGGCTTGTCTAAAGGCTGTAATTAATGCAGAAGCGTGAAAGTGTCTGGCCTCAGTCCAAAGTTATGTTCTAATCCCAGGTTCTTTGTCTATGTGTTCCATGAAGGCCAGAAACTCTATTTTCTAGTAGACACTGGGGCTCCAATGTACTGCAATGCACTTTTTCACAAGTACTACACTTGTATCTGGTAGCAACATATTGTTCATAAATCACTTCTGATGTCTCTGCAGATGGGAAAGGCAGATGTGACATTATCACTGTCAATTATCAAAACCAATTATATTAATATTCTACAAAATTCTATGCCTGTTAGAAGCTGACATAATCAGTGAAATTGTGCTTAAGCCAGGTTTTGCCTTGCTTGTCCTCCTAGCATTCACCTCCCAACAAACAGCTGCCACAGTTAGCAGTTGTTCTAATTCTTTTGTTACCACTTTCTTAACATCACAATATAACAGACCCCAACTACAAATTATTCTGCTTTTTAGGTATATCAGGTTCTGGTATTTGCTTAGGCTGCTGCCCCCATGATAAGTGGTGGAAGATGGATAGATGGATGTATTCTGGTCTATTCTTATCACAGCTGCAGACCAACACCACATTGCATAATGGACATGGACCTGATTGTTCAAGGGAAATGACTGTCTGTAAAATGACTGGCAATTCCTGTTACACTTATTTTCACATCTGTTTCTTCTGTCCCTTTTCAAAATAAACTGAAGTTGTTCAGTCCCATTTTAGGTTAAAAGGTCTGTAGGCACTAATTAAATGACTACTGCCTGGTACTACTGCCTAGGAACACTAATGTGTTCTGCTAGAAAAAAAAAAGATCTTAGCATTATTCCGGAATCTGTTTGGATTCACTCTGGGTGTATTCACTCAAGCTTGCTTTTTTCTTATTTAACTGTTTTATTGATATTTTTATTGGGAAGTTTTTAACAAAAAAAAAACATTTTTTGAAACAAGTGACATTCAGATGGAAAAGTTTTTATTTTTCATTAAGAACAAAAATAAACAAACAATACAACTAGGGATTAGACATATAAAGGAGTCTATGTCTTTTCGACGACAGCAGCATTTATATATGAATCATAAAAGACAGAACTGCACAAGCGTTCATGTAGGGGAAGATGCAGTAACTAAGTAAATTATCCGTATGAATATTTATTTTTTTAAAAATGCAAACTTCCGCGGTACTGATGTAACGTCATAGGTCAAAGAACGTACGGGTCAAACTACTTTGGTGAGGTAATACAGTTCCTTGACAGATAAGTTCGGGGAACAACATTGCTTTTCATGATCTAAAACTTATTCATATTGTTTAATTTCATTTAGAATAGCACATTTTCGAATTAACGGCATTTTGGATTCAGTTGCAACTAAGTTGTACTTAGTTTTAAGTTTAATTTATAAGATGATCAAAGCCGGTGTAATTCCGATAGAACGTGAAATGACAGCTTTCGCGATTGACACGATTTCTAACCCAGATGCTCCGGACCTCAAAAGCGTTTTGGTAACAAGTGTTTTGAATCTAGAGAAGCTTGACACTGATCTATACAGGTAGGTATACACTGTGGTGTTGTCGTGACTAGCAATTTAGTAAAAAAAAAATACAAATAAAAAACAAACAAACAAAAAAACACCTTTGTTTACAAAGAAGCCCTTATAACCTACCACAGTGGTAATCAGACACCTTGAACTATGATGTCAGACACATTTGTGTTTTACAGAGGAAAACATCACTGGGTTCCACAGAGTCAGCGCCTCTTTGGTGGCCAAATTGTGGGCCAGGCTTTAGTAGCTGCTGCTAAATCCGTTGGTGATGACGTCAATGCGCATTCGCTACACTGTTACTTTGTAAGATCAGGTGAGCACTAAGTGAGACTCGAACCATACTTCAGTGGTCCCTTAGTTAGATAAACCTATAGGCATTTTATATAGTACATATATATATATATATATATATAGTGGGTAACAATGTTGCCTCTTCTGTAGGAGATTAGAGTTCAAACCCCAGATCTAAGGCAAAGATTGGGCAAGATTACCACTACATTCACCTACCTCTGTAACAATGTAAATTGCTCTGGGTTAGAATCTAAAATGCACATATCGCTTGAATGTAAAATGATTTACAATAACAGGCATGGTTGAGGGTATTGAACTAGATTATCCAGCACAACAGTATTTATTCATAGACTTAATACATGTTAGTGCCTGTTATGTTGAATGTGGTCAGCCACCACATAACTCAACAAGTCATTCTGTGGTCAGAAACTGAACAGTGATGATTTAGAAGATGATTTTTGATATACCGTTAACTATGTAACTACATTATGTTACAACTACATTAATAAATGGGTGGTGTGTGTATAAATATCCACAAATTCAATGTTCTGTTACAGGAGACCCTGAAGTTCCAGTGCTTTACCAGGTCGAACGAACACGAGACGGCCGTAGTTTCTCTGTTCGGTCAGTGAAGGCCATCCAGCATGGACAGGCCATACTAATATGCCAAGTGTCCTTTCACATGCAGCAGCCCAGTCCACTGGAGCACCAGTTCACAATGCCCAGTGTCCCCCCTCCTGCTGCTCTGCTTACCGCGGAGGAACTAATCCAACAATATCTCAGGTAAGCAACAAAAGATATTATTGGTAAATTATGCAGGTCTCTTGGAAACTGACATATAGAATGGTTTGATTGCAATTTACATCTGTGTTTACAGTGACCCGAATCTGGCCGATGCTACCAAGCAGGGTTTGAACAAGATATTGGCAGATGAGGTTCCCATCGAGATCAAACCGGTGAATCCGTCTGATTTTTATAGATGTGTTCCCATGGAACCAAAAAAACTATTCTGGGTCAGAGCAAAAGGACATATAGGTAAGAACGCGAACATTTAGTTAAACAGACGGCATTGATGCCTTTAACTACTACACCTTTAACATTAAATGTTGCATACTACGTAATGTCCGATTTGTACCCTTTGCTTGTTCAACTGCTTAAAACAAGAAAATGTTCTTGTTGCCTTTGATAGTGATTACATTTTTCAGGAGATGAAGACATGAAACTGCACTGCTGTGTTGCCGCTTATGTGTCTGACTACTCCTTCCTTGGCACCACCCTGCTGCCTTACCCCAAACACAAAGCCCAGTTCTTAGCTTCATTGGATCATGCCATGTGGTTTCACAACACATTCAGAGCAGACCAGTGGATGCTGTATGAGTGTGAGAGTCCTTGGGCAGGTCAGTATCATGGTGTATCTTTGTGTGTGTGTGTGTGTGTGTGTGTGTATGTGCGCGCATGTGTGTGTGTGCAGATTTTATTCTTTGTACTTTGCCTTTGTTTCAGGTGGTAGCAGAGGATTGGTACAAGGCCGCTTGTGGAGAGAAGATGGCATTCTTGCAGCTTCTTGTGCACAAGAGGGAGTGTTAAGAGTAAAAGAAGTGACTCAGAGTAAATTGTAGATGAGTTTGGAAAACTATCATTTAAGTTTTATTGTCATTCTTTATACTTGGAATGCAGTGGAATGAGATGACATTTCATTTGATCCATGGTTCAACACACAACAGTACAGCTGTACAGCACACCGGACTACATAAGTGTGAAACTCTGCACAATCTTATGAATAGTTGAATTATCTCTATAATTTCCTCAATAAAACATTATTATTTTAATTAATTATGTAATTGTTATTAGTTGCTCTTTTGTTGTGACCAGTACACAGTCAGTGCGCTCTACTTAACTGTTTGCAGTGGAGCATGTTGGCCCACTGTAAATTTGAATGTTGACATTTACAAGTACTTGCCACTAAGATACATACAGGAACTGAAATATCATAAATGTCTTATTAATGTGCAACCTTAAACATTATGTTGATGCTTTACACTGTATAAAAGGTTTACAGTGCACTTTGACTGCGCTTTCAGTTCATACGTGAATTCCTATTTTTTAATCATTTAATCGTACTTAAGAGTACAAATTTTCTTTTTGCTCACGTATAAAATCACGCATATTTTACCAGTACCTGATTGAGTTAATTTAAATATAGATTGTCAAGTACCAACAGAAGATATCTTTTTTAGCTAAAACGTGTCTACAGTGGTTCAAATACCGGAAGTGAAGTCGCAGTGTTGATGACGCCACTGCCCGTATAAGTTAAACATTGAACGGACTCCTCTGATCCTCGAGGTGGTAGTAGCGATCGAACCAGGAGGGTCGAAATAAGTTCCTTTTTGTATTGGTTTAAGAGGTAGATAAATTATATTCGAAAATGCCACGTGTATACGTAGGCAGACTCAGCTATCATGTCCGCGAGAAGGACATTCAAAGGTTCTTCAGTGGTTACGGAAAGCTTTTGGAGATTGATTTGAAAAACGGGTAAGTTTTAGTAAACGTTAGCTAGCTAGGATAGCTAACTAGCTAGCGAGTATGTTCGCATAGGTCGCTAGGAAAGCTACCACGCTTGCTAGCTGGTCTTCGAAGTATTGTGGATTATCTGGTGCATATGCATAGAAACAGTACAACCGAAACTGTCGGTATATATTGAATATTATAGTTTAGTTTTAAACGGAAGTGTGTAGCTTATACATTTGTCACATAACAGTTGATTTTATGAAATGTAGAATTGTGCCGCGTGGTCAAAATGGCGGCTGTGAAAGGAGACAATACGTTCGCTATTCGGCGTTGGTTTGCTAGCTACTGTAGGTCATCGAGTAGGCCATTACGGAAGAATCCGTTGTATTGCCCGTTTACAGTAATTGGTTTCGTGCAGCTGCACTACTGCCAAATACAAGTATGGAATACCTAAAAATACTAGAATGCGTTGTCTAGATATCCAGTTTTGAGGCTTCGACACGCGCACGTTCAACTAATGTATTCCAGTGAATGGAGATCTGATGGTTGTTGCATGCTTTTTACGTAATGTTTTGTGGTTTACGATGTGCAACTGTTTTTTTTTTTTTTTTTTAGGTACGGGTTTGTGGAATTCGAGGATACTCGAGATGCAGATGACGCGGTGTACGAGCTGAATGGCAAAGAGCTCTGTGGCGAACGCGTCCTTGTCGAGCATGCCAGAGGTCCACGGCGAGACCGTGACGGATACGGTGGGGGTTATGGGGGTGGTGGGCGCAGTAAGTCAAGTCTAATAAAATATCTACCCGTTAAACGTTTTTCTTCTAGGTGCACAGAAGAGAAGACGACCTATTAACTCGTTCCTTTCGTCTTGTTTTCTGATCAACCGTTCTTGGACTTTTGGGAGGAGCTGGGATGCAGACGTTCTCGCCTTTTTATGTTGGCCTACATGCACCTTTTTCTACAAATAAGGCCAGTTGCCTCAAGGCACAAGAGTGGGATAGCTAGCTTTGTAATGATTGCCCATTCAAACTAATTATGATTCCTATTAAATTGTTTAGCTGTGGTTATTCTGAAGAGGATATGCCTGCACTCTTACTGTGCCAGATGGCACGTGTAAATGGTTAGTTTTAAATTTAGAGAATATGGGAACGTTTACATGTCAGGTGAAGGCTGTACTTCAGTTTCCGGTACACAAGTTTTGGTTTTGTTTGTTTATTTTTTTTTGTAAACGCCTAGTTGAAAGAGCCTCACTGGCATGTAAACAAAGGATATGACGTGTGATCATGCTGTGTGTCTGCGTTTGAAATCAACATTAACAAAAGTCCTTGATGTTTCAATTTGAAAGAGTCCAGTGCGGGCTGAGTCCGAATCCATTGAGGCTAAGATGACTGCCTGTCCCGTTTGGCCTTGGCTTTCACCTTACAATGTGTGTGTGACCTTTGCCCTTTGACCCTTGGCTGACCTAACCGGAAGCCATGATGACAGCAGCCTTTTGCCAATAGACCAGGGTGATGGTGAGGAAACCCATTGGTTTTTATGTTGAACGAAATATCTGGGAGGTTATTGTGGAAAAAAAACATGTAGCAGTCATCTAGTGTTAAAGAGTGAGCAATGGGCTTCCATTGCTTTGTCATGTGCTGTCACTAGAAAGGTAATGCTTTTCAACATCAATGTAATTTTTTTTTGTTTTTTTCCCTTTGTTTTTTTTTCCCTTTTTTTTTAAAACAAACTTCTAACCATTTGGAATGGGTTAATGGCTACATATGTGGAGGCCATTTTATAAAACCCAAATTATAAATAATTAATGATGTGAAGAAGCCCAGGAGGGGACCTGTGATTGTTAATTAAGTGCTTGACAGTTTGGGTAAAGCATGCACACTAGTTAAAGCACGGCTAATGGGTATAATTGATATTGTATGGTACTCGTCTGTTGGCCATGCATTACTGCATCTAATTGACTTGTGCCTGTGTTTTATCCATGCTGTCTCCTGCTATCCAAGTGTTTCCTGCTTTTTAACATGCAGGTCTCGGGTCACCTGTGGGCTTCATATTGGAGCAACAGAGTTATGCTCAGGCTGTTGCTGCTGTTGGGCTGTTGAATGGAAAAACCAGTGTAAACTTGAGTACATTCAACAACCTCGGCCAAGGGTTTTGTTCCTTTTTTCCACTTTTATTTTTTTTTATTTTTAAATATTGCAATCCCTCCAGTATCTGGTGCTGAGACTGCAACGAGGAGTATTTCAGATGCCTCGACGGAGCAAACAGCAAAAAGCCCATACTATTTATATGTATATCTTATTTCACTTAGTTTAACATGGTTGCCCTCGGTACACTGGGTAGCCACAGGCTGCATGTCCCACTCTGACGGCGCGCACTCCTCCGGTTTTTGTCTAAAGGCAGTAGTGGTTACAGCAGCAGGAGCCGCTCTGGCAGGGACAAGTACGGCCCACCTGTGCGCACGGAGTACCGGCTGATTGTGGAGAACCTTTCTAGCCGCTGTAGCTGGCAGGACCTCAAGGTAAGCGGCACTCGCGGTTCCAACATGCAAGACCGGTAGTTCACCTAGATGGATTCCAACATGCAGGCTAGTAGTTCACATCGCCTTCTGTGTGGTGGTTTCAGGACTTCATGCGGCAGGCTGGTGAGGTGACCTATGCCGACGCCCACAAGGAACGCACGAACGAGGGAGTTATTGAGTTCCGCACCTACTCGGACATGAGGAGGGCGTTGGACAAGCTAGACGGCACAGACATCAATGGGAGAAAAATCCGCCTGGTGGAGGACAAGCCCAGGCGTCGGCGCTCTTACTCTGGCAGCAGATCCAGGTGCCTCCACAAACGCATGATCCTGTGTAGTTTTCTTAATGGGTTTCCTGGAAAATGCCTGCAAATCTCTGCAAGGGAGCAGAGGCCGTCTTAATCTTAGAGTGCGAGGGTATTGGTTGATTACCTGGATTTGGTGGAAGTGTGTTGGTGAGCCGTGATGCTGGTTCACAGGTCCCGCAGCAGACGTCGCTCTAGAAGCAGAAGCCGCAGGAGCAGGAGTTCACGAAGTCACTCAAGGTCTCGCTCTCGGTAAGATCGCTGTCTGTCTCTCAAACCAGTTATTGGTGTGTGTGGGATTTTTAACGACTTGTTTCTTTTCAGCTCTCGATCCCGCAGCAAACGCCGGTCCCGCTCCAGGTCCAGGAGAAAGTCTCACTCCAAATCTCCAGCCAAATCTCGCTCCAGGAAGTCCCACTCTCGATCTCGTTCTCGTACACGCAAGTCTCGCAGTCGCTCTGCAAGTCACAAGTCCCGCTCTCGCTCAGACGTCCGTAAGTCTCGCTCAAAGTCCCGCTCCAAGCCCAGGTCGGAGCGTGGCTCGAGGAGTCGCTCCAAGGAGAAGTCCATAAGTAAGAAGTCCCGCAGTCGCTCCCCTTCGCCCATGGAGAACGGAAACGGTGAGCGGGACAAATCTGCATCGCACTCTCCTTCCCCCCCGGAGGAACGCCATCACTCCAAATCGCCTGTCAAGCGCTCAGCATCTCGCTCCCCATCCCGTTCAAAGTCCCGTTCACGCTCCAGGTCTGCCTCGCAGGACTGAGGGCGTCTCTGAGGAGCTGATGGCAGAGCACGTGATATGAAGGTGCTTCAGAGTGCATAGGATCATATGTGTTTTCATTGTTGCATGGCGGGCGGGGGGTGGCGACAAAGAACGTATTGTAAATATCAAATGCTTACCAGATGATCTGTAAAGAAGTCTTTACTAAATGTTTTCCTCCTCCCTTACTCCTCCTCAGTTATCCTTTTTGACTGATTTTTCTAAGTTGTATTGCTTATACTTCATTTTCATTCAGCTGCTTGGCTTGATTTGGCTAAGTAATAAGTTAAAAGGATCTTATTGCATACTTGAGTGTAAGCAGTTGATGAGGCTGAGCTGATCTTTGGCTGCATTTGATCACACAAGCTGGAAGAACATTGGCTTAGGTTAAGTGGGATGTGATTGGTTACTGTACAGTAATTTGTTAGTGCTTTGTTTTTGGATTTTTGCGCAATTCCTCTGGTGATGCAAATTCACATTGTAGGACCTTTTGGACCTTTTGTGTGTCAAGTCCTGTTTAATTTTTTAACTGATGTCTGAGTAAACTACAAATTTTAGTTAAATAAACTTGGTTTAATTTTCTATTATTTGTAGACTGGTTTGTGGTGCTGGTGGGGAGGGTTACTTCTTACAGATGGAGAATGGAAAACGGTTTATGTCCCATGTACAGTTTATGGGAGAGGAGGGTATGTGCTGGGTTGTGCAGATCACCACAAAATGCATAAGATGTATTGATGGGGGAACTCTCATTTATTGAAGAGCTGGGGTTCATCTAAAAAGATGAAGGGTAAGTTGTGATGGGTAAATTTGAAGCCAGTCCAAATAAACAGGCTGGGGATGGTCTGCTTAGTGTGTATGTATATTTGTTCCTTTTAACATGGAGAAAAAGTCCTGCACAGTTTAACTCATGTATGGACATTAATTTCTGATGGTATTCACAAAAAACTTAATACTTAATAGCTGAGGGAGACATGCTGACCTTGGGACTTGTCGGTAAGTATTAATACAAGGGATCAGTAAGACCTACATGGTCATTTATAAGGTCTATAATAGATCTTGGTTAATCTGAGATGTTTGTAACCATAAACTAAGGTGAATTACATGTCTGATCAATTGTGGGATTTATTTAAATAGTTAAAATTATAAAAACACAATTTCCCAATTGACTGTTCATAAATCGAAGTTTAAAGTTAGATCTGTTCCAGTTCCTCATACTACTTCATTTGAATGTCTAGCTGCACTAATCACTGCTGCTAGCCCTTTATTGATTGTACTTATTTATCGTCCCCCCAAAATATCTCCTGTTTTCAATCTCTGACCTCTGAGTTACTTGCTTCATTTTGTCCTGTTTACACCACCTGTCTGCTGCTTGGGGATTTTAATATCCATGTTGACTCTGGCAATTGTTCATTTGCAACAGAGTTTTTAAATGTGCTTCAGTGTTTTGATTTTACCCAGAATGTTGACTTTCCTATACATAACAAGGATCACATCCTGGACATCGTTTGCTCCATTGGCACTATACCCACTAATCTGCATGGTATTGATTTAGCTATCTCAGATCATAAGGCTTTTTTTTTTTTTAAATCTTTCCCTATCATGTCATAAGCAAGGGCAGCGTGAATCATGCCACTTCACTCCATTGTACACTCCATTAAGTGGAATCCATGATGTTTTTCTGTTCGGGTCAGATTTGGAAGTATTTCCATAATATACAGTATAGTTAATGCATGCCTAGTTATACATGCACAGACTTGTATATATTATATATGATGCCATCTGTGGTCATAACCATAAAGACTGGGCAGTGATGCTTGCAGTCGATTTGTAGAGAGTCCGGATTTGTTGGGAAATTTACTTGTTGCTATGGGCAAAGCGCCCCTGGTTACTGTTTTCAGAAGTTACCCACAATGCATCATGGTAAGTCTCTGAAATATGGAGATTTTTAATGTGCATTTATCTTATTGAAAATACTTTTAAATGGTTACTCGAAATGTATAGGTAAAATGTCAATTCCGTTTACATTTTTATTAGATTTTTCTCGATGGTTATCCATATGGATAGTTAGCTAACTGTCTAACTAGCTAAGACAGCTAGCGTTAATGCCTTAGCTAGCTAGCTATGCTAACCATCTTGTTAAAGTTAGCTGGCTAGCTATCTAAATAACATTTGATAGCTAGCTAGTTAACCATCCTAGCTTTTCATTAAATCGCTAACTATAGTTGATGGATCTTATTACCCAGTTATTTCTAGCAGTTAAAGAGAGGAAGTTTGGAAAGTCGATTAGCCGTTAGCTCGCCATATGCGATTTTGTCATTGTCCGCGAGTACTGAAGCACCGTTCATTATGCTAAGAAAAATGTTCATCTATTCTACAGCTACAGGCCTTAGGTAGGTGAGATATTGAAGAAGGAGGATGGATAAAACGGACAAAGAACATCGGAATACTGTTATTTTGAACTCTTCCAAAAGAGAGCTTTTCACTGCCAGCAGTGGTTACAAGTCTCTTCAGAAGAGATTAAGGACGCAATGGAAGATTCAAAGGTAGCGAATGCCTTTCGCACAAAGTGAAATTGTGATTAAGAACTGAAATCAATCTGGACATCACTCACACAATACAGCTAGAAGCAGGGTGCACAATGGAGGCGTGTCTCCAGTTTGCACACTGAGCGTCGTGTGAGATGTTAATGACTGATTTTCACTGTTACGTTTCTTGTGTTCAAAGCATCAAAGAAGAACTCACAGCAGAGAAATTTCATGGCGTTAAGCTGTGGATCACTGCGGGTCCTCGCGAAAAGTTTACAGCTGCTGAGGTGAGGCGTTAATCACCCTTATAATGGACTGGATTCTTCTTTGCCATGCATGACTGTTTGTATACTGTTATACGGTACTCTGGTCGATAGTAATGCTAAAGTAAATGGGCGTAAAGTTTGATGATACAGAGATAAATCTTCACCTGCTGACACAACCTGTGATTTTGAGGTGTATGTTGAAATGATTTTGTTTGTGTGTGTGTTGTTTAGCTGGAAGTCCTGAAGAACTATTTGGATGGTGGTGGAAATGTACTTGTGATGCTTGGAGAAGGAGGAGAAGTGAAATATGAAACTAATATCAATTTCCTCCTAGAAGACTTTGGTATCATGGTGAACAATGGTAAGTACAATTAAACAAGATGGAGTATTTAATGCTGGACAAACCTATGAAAATAATATTTTCCATCATTTTCATTTTTCAGATGCTGTAGTGAGAAATGTTTATTACAAGTATTTCCATCCCAAAGAAGCACTTGTGTCCAATGGCGTTCTCAACAGGTCTTTCATATTAATCATAAGTACATTTTTTCTAATAATTATTATGAATTTAGATTTTGATCAGATTAATTAAAATGATAACTTGAAAGCAAGACATTCTTTATGCTGATAAACACATTGTGTCTTCCAGGGAAATCAGTCGTGCTGCTGGTAAAGTGATAACTGGGGTCATTGATGACGAAAATACTGGGAATAATGCACAGTAAGTGTTTTCTGCATGTGGGCATTACATTAGGTGCTTTCTGGACTGCTGCATGTCTGGTTACATTAATGTAAACATCAGCTGTCAGTATGGCTGGGTGAGGTGTTTCTCCTGTAATGTTTGTACTCAGTTCTAAACTAGTGTTTTTGCCAACACTGGTCCTTTACCTTCATTATGAAAATACATTTGGTTAGAATGTTTTGACCTAAACAAATGTCTACATGAATTGATTTTATAACAGATGAGTGAAATGATGTCAGAGCATCGATTGTCCAGCCAACATGCACTGTCTGTTCATTCTTTGTGCATCTAACAGAGCTCTGACGTTCGTGTACCCATACGGGGCCACACTGAGCGTGATGAAGCCTGCTGCAGCCATCCTGTCCACGGGCTCCGTCTGCTTTCCCCTCAACCGGCCCGTGCTGGCATTCCACCACGCTGGGGTGAGTATCCGCTTCACCTCCTCCAGCTCCAACACAACCCCCCGTCCTGTATTGCACCAGTGGATGTATTCGATCTGCCCTCCCTGGGTTCTCACGCTTCTCTTTGGATGAATGTAGAACGCAGGCAAGTTGGCGGTCCTGGGCTCGTGCCACATGTTCAGTGACCAGTACTTGGACAAGGAGGAGAACAGTAAAATAATGGTGAGCTGCAGTTTCAGCAGGGGTTCCCGCGTTAAGTCCTGCACGGCTCTCACCTCTGACTCTGCTATTCTTGTGATGCAGGATGTGGTTTTCCAGTGGCTGATGACAGACAGCATTCACCTTAATCAGATAGATGCTGAAGACCCAGAGGTGAGAGGCTGGTGCCCCTTCCTGGCCTGGGGTCTGACCATCACTAAAGACAACATTTCACTGGGTTTAAAACCAGGGCTCCATGGAACTCTGGGTGCTTTAGAAATCATTTATTTACTTCCAATATTTACTGCTTGTAGTGTTTGATATTTAGTGGCATTTACTCAAAAAAAAGTCATGGTAATTGGAATAAATTACCTAAAGCCCCATTAATAAATACATGAAGTTGAGAGAAAAAAAAAAATCTTGATTTTTGTGCAAGTGTTTCATAGAATAATTCCCAGAACACAGGAACAGTGTGACATATAGGGGGAACCCTATCTCACTTCTGTTAGCTAACATGTTTGATAGAACCTTGGAGAGACAGATTTGGAATGATAAACACAATGCAATGTAAAGTTACCCAAAGTGACTGTGAAAATCAACACCTAAAATGCCTTTATTTCTTTCCTCAGATCACAGATTACACTATGTTACCAGACACAGGATGTCTGTCTGAAAGACTCAGGGTGTGTCTACAGGAGGGGGAGGAGATCCCCAGAGACTTCACCTCTCTTTTCGACATGTCTCTGTTTAAGCTGTCAACAGATGCCCTTCCTAGCGTCATTAGGTAACATGGCTGCCGCTTTTCCACACATCTCGTCAGGTCAGGGGCGCGCGATCCTGAGCTCAATGCTCTGTTGTCTTTTTCTTTTTTTAGAGCTTACAAGCAGCTGAACGTGAAGCATGAGCCACTGCAATTGATCACACCTCAGTTCGAAACGCCTCTGCCGCCTCTACAGCCAGCTGTGAGCAGCCCGGTTTCATAATGGCAGCACTGTCGCATACTCCCACAGCGGCTCTCCGCAGTTTGAATTTGTACTGGTCTTTAGGTGTATAGCTGTATTGTTTAAGTAGAAAAAATCAAAGTTGATGAAAAAAATCAAAAAAAAAAAAAAAGGTAAAATGTAGCTAATATGTGAAAGGTAGCGTAAGTACAGACTGTATGTAACATGGCTCTGTACACTCAGGTCTTCCAGCCTGCCTTTAGGGACCTGCCTCCTCCCGTGCTTGACCTCTTTGACCTTGATGAGACCTTCTCGTCTGAGAAAGTGCGGCTTGCCCAACTCTCAAACAAATGTGAGTCTGCAGTACAGGCGTGACTTCTTCCCTGCCGAGACATTACACCACCATACACCGTTCACGACGCGATCAAATGCATGCGATGTCTTGTAGGCACAGACGACGACCTCGAGTTTTACGTGAGGAAATGTGGAGATATCCTTGGGGTCACCGGGAAGCTGGACAAGGAAAAGCGCGATGCCAAACACATTCTTGAACATGTGTTCTTCCAGGTGGTCGAGTTCAAAAAGCTAAATCAGGCAAGTCCTGCGTAAACAAATTGGTTCCATTTTACCTGTAACTGCACCTACTGCAGGTGTTTTTATTAAAAGCCATTTGTTCAGCTTTGTTCTTTTGTTCTAGGAACATGATGTTGACACAAGTCTGAGATAAAACCAGGGAACACTGGAGGGATACAAGCAGAAGGTTTTGTGCGTCTGATTTACGGAACATGTCCAGCTACAGACACAAACACAGCTTATTTCTTAAGATGTCAGATCTAGAAGGAACTCCATTTACATAGTAACAGTTAAAAAAAAAAAATAAAAAAAAGTACTGTATACCACCCTTGAACCAAATACACCTTCTGATTCGTCTTTTAAGGGTTTAGTTCTGCACATCATAAACCATTTGAGACAAACTGCAAAATAAATTATTTTTTGATTACTCATCTGTGTGTATTTGATCTAATGCTAGTTTTCTATTCAGATATCTAAAGTTCACAGAATCAAAGTTACATTTGGTAAGATGTGGCTGTTATAAAGGAAGAATATACCAACAGAACATGATGGCATGTACACACCTCTCTGTGAACCCATAGTATGTGTGCATCAGTACATTATGATCTGATGTTTATAAATGCTTAAATGTAAGTTTGAATAAATCATTTTCTACCGTTTGTTTGAATCTCATTATTTCAATACATAAATCACTTTATTTTCAAATACACACAAAAAAAATACAAATGCATTTAACTTTTTAGCAGCATAGGATGGGTCAGCATGTCTCCTAAAAACAAAATGCACATGATTGATTCCACTGATCCAGCACAAGGTAGACTACTGGGTACACAATGTCAACACACTTACCTAAAATGACTTTTACTGCAGTAGTATGCAGTCAGAGTGGCAGGTTTCTGGACATACTCTTCTGCTGCTCATCTGCAATTTCCAGAACAGCATGGCAAAGGTTCGAGTCCTGGAATGTGGCTTCCAGGCACGATCTCTCATAGTCTTCTGTGACAGATTTACCCAATGACCTCCCTGACCAGACCAGTGAGGAAATCTCAGCTAGTGTTAGGGGAGCTGACTGATAACTGGGGCTCCATGCTGGCTCCAGTTTGCTGGGGTCCAGGGCTGGTTTGGGGCTTTCTGCATAAGGTTTGATGAGAGAGACTTCCCATAAGGGATGGGAGGTAGTCAGATCAATGCAGGACAGGTCCAGCGAGCTCGCTAGAACAGGCTTTTGAAAAGTTACTCTCTCGTAAGGCGTGGAGGACCTGTCCTCAGCGAGATTGTTAAGTCCAGCGCTCAGAGTGTTGCTTGGAGACAAGAGAGAGTTTTTGCTGGGGGCACATGAGGGTGACAGAACAGTAGATGAGTAATTAAACCGAGCTGGTATGGTAGGGTTGGGCTCTGGATACTCTACAATAATCCCTTTGGATGTTTTTAACATCCCTTCAACAGACAAAGAAGACAGGCTTCCATCTGTGAGGAAACCTCGCTCCAGCTCCAACAAAGATGGGCCCTCATTGGTCTTAATCATCTCTAAAAAGAAAAAGAGCTTGATACGTTTTCAGCATATTGAGAGTCTACAGTACAATTAATTAGGAACAATATGCACCACACAGACACCCGAAACATTAGGGTTTACCACGTCTGCGACGGTCTTCCTCCATGGTTTGTCCTGGTCGCAGTTAATTGTGTTCAGCTTGTATTTATATACGTGAGTGATTTGGTCGTTTTATCCAAAATACAAAATAGGTTGGAAAACGTTTTCAGAAAAATGTGCATTGCTACAAATTTCAGACACGGTTCAGGCTTGTCTTTTATGTATTAACAGGTTTACTGGGACTGACAATAGTTTTTTACGGAAAAGCATTTTTCTTCTGCAGGGCGTTTGCAAAGTTGCGTGCGCAGACGTTGTCTAGCTACGTCACTCCCGGGAAAGCCTGTGAAAAAGAAGCGCGAGATAGAAACTTGAGCGCGGAGTTTTCAGTGTTGGTCTGCAAAGATTTTATGGCCATTTCAAAAGGAAATTATACTGTTGTGAAATTCTTCCTTCTCTTCATTACAGATGGTTGTACTGCAGTATTTACTGTATGCACTGCATCGTGAAGAATAATTTTAATTGGAGAATTTGGGTAAAGACAGCTCCGGGGAAATGTCTTGGTGGCCGCGCGGGTAAGGAGTTACATTTATTAACTAGATATGATTGACAAAGTTTAACTTGTATTTACAATGCTGAAAATTGTGGTATAAACAATATATTTTATGACTTGACACGATGACTTGAAACTAGCAAGATGGCTATACATAATGTATCGAAGCGCGCCTAATGAATTATTGGGTAACTAGCAAGCAAGCTATCTTGGCTACGAATAATTTCAGCTAATTTATCTTGATCGGTGAAATGCATATATTATTTTTTTTAGCTACAGTCTATACTACATAGTGGTATCTAAATGTCTGACGTTTGCTTTTGCTATTCTTCAGTCTAATTGCATAATGGAGTCAGTGATGATCGTTTTTGCTTATGTAGGTTAGTTAGCTAGATAACGTGTAACTAGCTGTAGCACATAGCAAGAAAGCTAACAAGTTAATAACGATGTCCAACAAAAGACTGGTCTGGAATGTAGCTAGCCAACTAGTATACCATTGCTAGATAATTATAGAAAGTCCTAATCATATTTCGTGTATCAGGATAATGACTTTGTGTTAAAACATCACAAGCAAAGTCTCGCTCAAGAGTGCCATTAATAAGCAATCAAAAGTAAAAATCTAAAGTGAATTCAGTGCTTACAATGTAGTATTTGCAGACGTTATTTTTGGCCGTACTTATCTGGACGCAGTTGTATTTTCCGAAGTCAGCGCTCAGTGGTCAGATTGGCTTTGTTGGTATTGGGGTGGAGTATGATGTACACACCTTATAGCCAAACGGTGTCCACATAATCAACACATTGTTGTTGGCTACTCTTCACTAGCTGGACATGTTTGCCTACTTCCTGTCTTCGGTTTGTTAACATGTCTTGCCTTGTTTACAGTGAGGACGCGGAGTGTCAGGACACTGACTCTGACGTGGCGGACCAAAAGGACTGTGGTAAAGTCAAAGTGAAATGGACGCAGGAAGAGGTACATTAATATTGGATATCTGTGTTTCTTTTATCAGTATTTGCATTTGTGTTCTCTTACCTTATGTACCACCGAATTACGGCAAGCCGATTGCCCTGTGGTATCATGATTTCACAACATTGTTAACTTCTTTTAAAAGGGTTTAGATAAGATTGTAATATAAAATATGAAATCTTTGTTGTTTTCCAGGATGATAATCTGCGAGCACTGATTCAGAACTTGGGAACAAATGACTGGAAATGCATTGCCAGTTTTCTACCAGTATGTGTTATTTAAGTTGTGTATGGATATCGTGCATTTCATGGAACAGGAGATGAGTGGACAGGGTCTGGTTTTCCTAGATTAAGATTTTAAGATGAGAAAATTCACATGAAGCAACACAAAAATGTTGCTTCATGGTTCACGATGCAGTTTTAGTTTAAGGCTTGGATTAATAATCCACAAATTTTGTTAGTTTTTGTTAGTTTCCTGGTTAAATGAATGTGCTTTTGCATTTGTGCCCCAACTGGGCGCTAACGCAGACGTGCTGTTCATTAGAATCGCACAGAACATCAGTGCCAGCACCGCTGGTCTAAGGTTTTGGATCCAGACCTCGTCAAAGGGCCTTGGACAAAAGAGGAAGATGAAAAGGTATGACAGGATACATAATCAATACATACATACATGTAATAATGCAATATATGCAGTGGTACATTGGTAGGGGGACAGTGGTAGCTCAGTGGTTAAGGCACTGGACTAGTCGTCAGAAGGTTGCTGGTTCAAGCCCCACCTCTGCCAAGTTGCCACTGTTGGGCCCCTGAGCAAGGGGCCCTTAATCCTCAACTGCTCAAGATGTATTCAGTCACAATTGTAAGTCGCTTTGGATAAAAGCGTGAGCTAAATGCCATAAAATGTAATGTAATATGCTTACAGAGTTTGTCAAAGGACAGTTTAATCCTACAATATTTGAAACATTTTTGTTTATTCTGTCTGTCTTTTGTCATGTTATATTAAACACCAACTGTATAATTATTAATAATTAATAAACCGGTGTGTGTGTGTAATATATACATCTACACACGCACAGTAGAAGGACGGTAGAGGGGTTTAAAAATATAGTGACGTACACAAGGTTTCCAAAGAAACAGGGCGTTTCAGATGGAGGTTCTTTTTCAGCTGTACAAAGAAGCACTTTACTTGCAGTTTATGAAGGACCTCCTTCTGTTAATTTGGTATATATTCCTGTCAAAGGGTATGGACCTTACCTCTACATCTTCATATTATCAACCGCACATTAATGAGCGCATCTGTACATTCAGAGGGACTCAACACTACATTTCACTACATTTTTGAATGTCTCTCTGTGTCGGAGGCTGTCACCTCCTGAAGGAGAGGAAGGTGTGACCAGGCTGTCACTTGGTCAGGTGAAGTCAGTGCTCTGGCTGGTTCAGGTGGTCAGAGGGCATGTTTCTCACCTGTTGGATCCAGGTTCTAGCCCTGTGGTCTGGTTCTGGATGATCTCTCGCTCTCTCAGATAAGTCTGTTGTGCAGTTGATGGCATTTCTCCATGCTGTGTGTCCAGGTTATAGAGCTGGTGAATAAATACGGTAGCAAGCAGTGGGCCACGGTGGCCAAGCACCTGAAGGGCCGGCTGGGCAAGCAGTGCCGTGAGCGCTGGCATAACCACCTCAACCCGGACGTGAAGAAGTGCTCATGGACGCCAGAGGAGGACCTGGTCATTTACAAGGCTCACTGCGCGCTGGGCAACCGCTGGGCTGAGATCGCCAAACTGCTCCCTGGACGGTGAGTGGGGGTTAACCCTATCATCCAGTCACAGAACTAGTGGCTTCTGGCATGTTTAACTTGTGCATTATTTTTAATCATAGGACCGACAATGCAGTAAAAAACCACTGGAACTCCACCATTAAGCGGAAAGTGGAGATGGGTTACTATGCAGGAGTGGACACAACCCTGCAGCTGATTTACCAGCCTGAGTATGGAGAGCTTGCGCAGCAAAGCACTGATCCACTGGTACGCCTTACTGAAATACAGTACCATTACCGCATTTTTGCTGTTTCTCCATCTTTTTCTTTCTTTGCACTTTAGCATGGTGCATATATCCTGTAACATTAATACTGTTTAATGTAGATTCGTGTGTTCTTTGCAGGAGAACGTATGCTATAATGGACCTGATGACTGTCTTCCTGTAGAAATGGTGCCAGAGGTGCAACATCTTTATCAACCAAAAGCAAATTAATGCTGACATTTGCAGTATATCCAGTAAAGGACTTTTGTTGGATGGTCTTACAGGCTTTATTGTGCCTGTTATAAACCTTCACTGTTTTGTAGTAGAGTCCTGGACTAATTCTAAGAATGAACTTGATGCGTTCCACAACCTCCAGGATCCTGAACTGCGGAGAGATCCTGAACTGCAGAGAGATTCTCCTTCTGCGGCCATCAGCAGGTCCCCCAGGCCCCCACGTGCCCCAGCGACCCCCAGTGCAGCGGAGGGTGCTGGGGGCTCGAATGCGCCCACCTGGGTGGTGGATGCCTCGGGCTTCCTCTCGCCCTCAGCCGCGTCCACTGTGAAGGAACTGATGGAGATGATGGAGGGGGTGAGTTCATGGCTTCTGTAAATCACTGTGTCTCAAGGGTGAGCGGATGCAGTGTGGCATTCTGTGAGTTATAGATTTTGTGAATATTAAATCTTGAACTAAGTTGCAGTACTGATTCACTGCCGGAAATACTTTATTAAATGTAAGCAGTATAAAGTGTTGAGCTGTTTTGTTTCTGAAGGAAATGGTATTAAAGGCTTGAATGCATCTGGCAGCGATTTGTAAATAGGTGAATTGGAGTTCCTCCAGTTGTTAAATTATCAAAGGTAAATAAAGACTGTCTTTAGCAGTGACAGATTTACAACTAGGTCTTTATTCCATGCATGTTCCGTCTGTGACATCTCGCTCTCGCCCCCTACAGGACCTGGAGGGTTGGTGCAGCCTGGCTGACTTTGACCTTCCGGAACAGAGTGCAAGTCCTGAGGTGCTGAAGTTCCGGCTGGAGGGCAGCGCCCTGCATGAACTCAGCAAGGGGAGCAAAGGGGAGCTCATCCCCATCTCGCCCGGCGGGGCCACCCCGCCCTCCATCCTGAGCCGCCGTACGCGGCGCCGCATCGCCCTGTCCCCCGACCCCAACGACTCCATGACCCCTAAGAGCACGCCAGTCAAAATCCTCCCCTTCTCCCCATCCCAGGTGAAGCTTGATTCACACCTGGTGCACTCTGTTGGCAGATTCTAAAGGATATGGTAGATCACTTGTGGTGTAATATATGGATGGGGTTTTTTGTTTGTTTGTTTTTTTTTTTTTTTTTTAAACAAATTATTTTTTAAAAAAGTTATTTTATTAATATATTTTAAACTATTTTTTTGTTTTCCAGTTTCTTAACTTGTGGACCAAGCAAGACACACTGGACCTGGAGAATCCGTCTCTCACGTCTACACCAGTGTGTAGCCAGAAGGCTATCGTCACCACCCCACTGCACAGAGACAAAACCCCCCTCACACAGAAGGAAAACTCTGTGTAGGTCCCCTAGCCTCTGAGGCTCTGGTAGGCTGGAGTCTAACACAGGGTGGTGATCTGCCTGCTTTAATACATCTAATCCTGGTAATGAACTGTAGAGACCATAGAATCTCTAACCACAGAGATGAATATGAATATGACCTGATGTGCAGCTCGTACTCATATTTACTGAGTATGTCGGCAGCTGAACAAAGTAAAAACTGACATTTATTTTATTTTGGAAGATTAGACATGGACGTGCTGCCTGTTTTCACCATAGCCCACAAATCAAAAGAACTATTTTGCAATCTCAACTTTAGAAGTATATGGCAAAGCAGTTACTAAATATAAATTCTGTTGTTAAAAAAAATGACAAAACCATAGAGTTCTTGTTTAAATTGAAACTGAGAGTATATCCATACTTCTACAGCAGAGATTCACCAAACTGTTTTTCCTCCAGCCCTCCTGAAGATCCGTGCTCTTGCCCTGGAGTTGTTATACAGAAATACCTAAGAAGCTGCTCTAAATCGCTTTTCTCCTGTCTAGGTTCATCACGCCGAACCACAAGGCAAATCTAGATTGCACCCCCCGCACTCCCACACCATTTAAAAACGCCCTGGAGAAGTATGGGCCCATCCGGCCTCTGGTGAGGAAATTTAAATCCGACTGAAAAGATGTACAAGGTGGCGAGGGGTTTACGTGTCTACGTGAAGGTCAGCATGTATGTTCTGTCCTGCAGCCCCCGACACCAAACCTGGAGGAGGACTTGAAGGAGGTCCTGCGCAGTGAAACGGGGGTGGAACTCCTCGCAAGAGACGAAAGTCCACCTGAGAAGCGGCGCAAACAGTCGGTGGGTGGGAGGGACCGTTCTCTTAGTCGTAGTGTTACTTGAGCTGTAATGAATGTAGTTGACCATGTTTAGCCTTTGTCTGCAGAGGCCTGTAAGTCTTTCCTCACAGTCGTTTATGTCTTGGTTGACAGCACCGAGCTCCCATGAAGAAAGTGCGCAAGTCGCTGGCGCTGGACGTTATAGATTGCAACGAAAATGTTGCCGCTCGACAGCAGCAGTCCAAGGCTTCGGTGAACCCCAGCAGAAAGGTGTGTGACACTTCATGGGATGGTTATGCTCTTTGTGAAAACCGTGTAGGATCAGTTTGTGTCTCCTCCCCCAGGCAGACCAGTTGCTGTCGAGCTCTCTCAACTCCTCGTACATGGCGAAGAAAGAGGAGAACATTCTGGACCAGGGCTTCATCCTCGGACCGACTGAAAATGGGCTAACCACAAAAAGAGTGCCTCCTGGCTCCAGACCCACTCCTACCCTTGTACGTGTTGAATTAAAATGTTGGTCTTAAAAATCTATACACTAATCATGAGTTAAACAGTCCTAGATCAGCTAATCTAACTAACTGAAAATGAGATCCCTTTAACCAGTCATTTAAAAAAACAAAACAAAAAAAAAAACCATTCCCCACTCACCATCCTGGTCTTTTTCCGACAAGCACAGGCCCCTGTACCAAAGGCCTAGGAGCTTAAGGTTCCTGCATAGTATCTTGGCTGTGTTCCCAGGACTGCAGAGCTCTGATGATGTTCCTGGGATGTGCTGAAGCCACTCAGTTTGGTGGTCACAGCCTCTAGTGCTCCGATTAGCATGGGAGCCACTTTTCTTGCTCGTTTTCAGCTCTTGGTATTTCTTGAGCTGTGTTCCTTTTTCCTGATGTTGCCGTCACTTAGGATCACTACGTCCATCACCACGGCCCTCTTCTGGTGATTTGTCCATCACTGCTATTGTTTGTTAGCCAGTTACCATTTTCAGTCTGTATCTGGAAGTCACACAGGATCAGCTTGGTCATTCACCATCTTCAGGGGTATCCCACTTTGACCTTGTAGTCCATACTAAGCATGGATGTTTCTGTGTACTAGGCCATCCACTTGGTTATGGGGTACATGCTGCTTGCTAACATCTTGCATCCTGCTGTTGGGTTGTGCTGGGCTGTCTCAATAATATTAAAAGATTTTAACTGTTGTTGTTGTTGTTGTTGTACTAGATGTCACCTGCCTGGGAGACTGTTGTGTGTGGCCGGACAAAAGACCAGTTGATCATGACGGAGAGAGCCAGGCGTTATCTTCGCTCCCTAAAGTCAACCACACACTCCCGAGCTCTAATCCTGTCTTGGCCTACACTGCCCGCTCCTGGCCTCTAGGAGGAGCTCTTGTTTAATGCGTCTATCTTATGTGTTACTAAAACACGTTGGATGTTTAAAAAATGTAATAATGTGTGAGTATGTATGATGAGTGTGAACCAGAGTTGTGATCTTGTGCCCTTATGGCCTGTATACATGGTCAATTAGTCATGGTGCTTGCATTCTCTTCTCAGGTTGTGGTTCCAAAATTTTACCACAGTTTGTTGCCAGCTACAAAATACTATCTGATTGAGTCAGTGTATATGTAATTTATTAAATTTCCTAAATACTTTGTTAACCTCTTGTCCTACTGGAAGAAAAATTCTTCTTTAACACGTGCCTAGTTCTGTGGAAAAAAAGTTCAGGGTTTTTTTTTTCTCTCTTGTATACATTTTCTATTATGGTAAATTAGAAATGGTTTTGTCTACTAGAATCAGCAGAGTGGAAGGAACATTCATGTGCTCTTCATCTTCATGGAACAAGAGGAACATTCATCTTTGGCTCTTCCGAGTTCTTAAACTATAATTGTCCAGTATTTTGCCATAACATTTTATAGAATGGTGCTTGCCTTCATATTTACAATGTGGTTTAAGCTATGCTCTGCTTTGATTACCATAATACCAAATGCTGTATGTGATTGTGAAAATAAAACGCCCGTCATCCAAAAGTGGAAAGAACAGAGCTGTTTACCTTGGACACGGGTAGAAGTACAGGACAGGAAGGAGTTGAGTCCAAACCAGGAAATTTATATATTTGGGAGAGTTGTTTATTCCTAGCACAGTTTTGGGAAGTTGTCTATAATAGGTTACCCAGTCAGTCCTAACCAGTACAGTGCAGTTTCCAAACAGCTAAAGACCCTGGGTTCAAAATTATATGTTTGGGTTTCTTTTACTATAGGAAGTCACCAGTTTGGAGCTCTGGTGTGTTTGTGTGACGATTCGGAACACGCCACTACAAACTCAGAATGATGACCGTAACAACTATATCTTGTTCTAAGGGACAAGAAATCATTGCTCTTTGTGCACACGATATCTTAACAGAGACATAAATTCACGCATTTAAAATGAAAACTCGGAGCTGTAGTAATGCACATAATTCACATGTAATGTTGCCTTCGTTATATTCCCATTGGCCAGAATGGGAATTTTATATGCAGACAATGACCAATGGGAAAAAGACACAATGCCAAATGAAGGCTCCCGCTTTTCTAATAAAAGAGTGCTTACGCGATGTAATGACAACCTGCTTTTCGTTAAAATATTATTTAAACATAACATTTCATGGGCCATATGACTTTTGGCCTACAAACATTATCGATAAATATATTTCTTTGCATTTCATTCCTAAGCGGCATTTGGGCTACACCATATTCAATCTGTAGGGGTGGTAATTTTATGTTTGTTATACAGTGGCTTTAATACCGACAACATATACTTTTCATTACATTATATTACTGCTTATTTATAGCTGTATATATATTTTTCAAACGCGATGAATTTCTGTTTGTTACCTAGAATTTACATTCACGACTGATCCAACATGAGATAACAAGTAACCTACTTCGTGGCAAAAAAGGTTTCTTCTTTCTGTCCCGGAAGTCTTTCCAGCGTTTTTGGTGACGCTGCATTCGGCGACATGGCGCTTCTCCGTAAGTCATTCGGTTGAGTTATTTAATTATTTTGACATATTGCTGCGTAATTATGTCTGAAATGACAGCTTCTTAAGGGATTTCTATGCAGAGTTTATGTGAAAGGCTTTATATGCGTGCAAGTATTACTGAAAAATTAGCTATCAATGGCTTTTGCACAAAGCTAGCTAGCTAGCTAAGCTTAGTAAAGCGTTAGGTTAGCTAGTATGCGTCGGTTCAAGAATTTGTCATTGTACTGCGAGCACAGATTTACAAGTAACCAACTCCACAAACCACTTTTTTAGTATGGATGTCTAATCCACGATATGCATTTTTCATCTAAGCTCCAAAGGCGATAAATTGGTCGTTGGCAGGCGAGCTACTTCCTACTTGTGTTGCTGTTCCGTTGTCATTACTTTGCTGAATGGCAGAGAAACGACACGGAAAGGCCGTTAATCACACTTACCATTTCTCTTGTGTGTCTGTTCGCAGGTTTTCTCAGCTTGGCGCTCCTCTTGTTGGCTCTTGGCGCTCGTGCGCTAACCCCATCGCATCATCTGACTCCTTCAGATCTAGTTAGACTCCAGGATGTTTTGAGCCAACCATACACAGACCTAAAATCAGCATATCTCTCTGTAGTGGGACGCAGTAAACTTGGATTGTCAGTTTCCGACTCAAATGTAAGGACATTGACTTTGGAGGGGTGTAACTCAATCCTCTTTACTGCATGTTTTTACTTTTAATTACATTGTTGCTGGTAAGTGACATTTTCCCCCTTCTTTGTTCAGGAGGCATGTAATTTTATCAAGTCAAACTTGGACCCTTCTAGTGTGGAGTCTCTCTTTTATGCTGCAGAGGCCAGTCAGGCTATTGCTTCGTGTGAGGTATAAAAGCAAACTGGTTTTGTGTAGGCAAAGTAGAAGCTCTGTGATGAATACAACCTACAAACAACAAAATATTTAAAAGAAGAGAATTCTTTGTGTGGGAGCTTGGTGCTCAGTTTTTCCACTTTTGTTGTGTTGTTGGGTTTCTCTAGATCCCTGTATCAAATGAGACTCGGGATTTGCTTCACGCTGCAATAAGTGAAGACTCCACTATGTCTCAGATACACCAGGCCGTGAGCGCGCTCAGTTCTCTTGGGCTCCCTCTCGCCTCTCAGGAGGTGGTCAGCGCCCTGAAAGTGCGCATCTCCAAGGAGGACAATGTCCTGGCGTGAGTATATCTCCCCTTAGCTAGAGAGAGGCTTGTCTTTTCATTGCATATGTATTAATATAATTTATAATCTAACCTAGCACTTTGCACAGAAACATCCTGTTTGCCTGGAGCTCTTGTGTACTTCACTGCAGTTATGACTTCCTCTCTTTGATTGAGCTTTAAAAACTTGTAATAAATATTTTAGTGCAGTACACAAGGTTTCCATAGAAGCAGGACATTTTAGATAGAGGTTCTTCAAATTAATGTCCTAAACCTGTCTGGAAATACTTGAAATGCTTATGAATATGGTGTGAAATCATCAGTCAAGATTAGAGATATAGAGTTGCTGCTTTAATTATATTAAGATGTATTTATCTGTGTGTGTATGTACATGTATGTACACAGTATCACACAGGCTCTGCAGACTGCCTCCCACCTCTCTCAGCAGGCTGAACTTGGAGAGATTTTGGAGGAAATTGAGGTGAGTGTTCGTTCAGCCTGTAGGTGGTGCAGTTTTACACAAACCCTTCCAAAACCTTTTATATGACCATTTTAATTATTCAACCTTTATTTTTGTCTTTTTTTCATGACTTTTTACATTTGAAGTTTTATTTTTCTATTTTTTTGTGTGTTTTTGCAAAGGCATTTTTAATGTGTTGCATCATGTGTATCAAATGTGTTGTACAAATAAACTTGTCTTGCATAATGTTACACTGTGAATCCATTACTGAACATGCGCTGCAAAACTTGTATGCAGGACTTAGCAGCCCGCCTGGATGACCTGGGGGGCGTGTACCTGCAGTTTGAGGAGGGCTTGGAGGCCACTGCCCTGTTTGTGTCTGCAGCATATGCCCTGTCTGACCACGTGGGCGTGGAGCCGCCGCTGAAGGAGGTAACACTGAACTCCACGTCTGTCAAAGAGCAGAAAAGGAAGGGTGTTTTTAACCCTGGCGGATTACAAGCGGATGTAAGCATCAGCTGGGTCTTCAGTAACCAGCCTGGTTCTTCTTACAGGAGCAGGTCATCCAGCTCCTGAACTCGATCTTCAGTAAGAAGTCGTGGGACTCCGTAGCCGAGGCGTTCAGCGTGGCCGCCGCCGCTGCCGCCCTCGCCGACAACCGCTTCCACAAGCCGGTCATCGTCGGCACCGTAGGCCCAGCCACCGTGTCTCACAGCCAGCCACTCCTGCAGGTACGAGCCCCCAAATAAACCACTGCGGAGGACGCCTCAGGATGACCGGGTTCATCAAGTTACTTATCCACAGTTGTGGCGTAACTACACTATAACATATTTAAGTGTATATGAATGAATACATATCAATACTTATGACTGCGTTATGAAAAATGTTACAGAATACTAGAATGCTTACACTCATTATTTGCTAAACTTGATTTGGTAGTTAGATATAACGCAGCTCATGGGCTGACATTCATAACCATATGCTGAATACACTGCGATGGTTATTAATTTAAGATTCTATGTTTTCATCTCTTGTGCGTCCATGTGTGTGCGCTGCAGCTCCAGGTGACCGACGTCCTTTGTCAGTCTCTGAGGTCGGCTAATGTCCTGGTGGAGACGGCAACGTCTGTGGCCACCAAGGCCACCGTCCTGAGTCAGACAGCCTTCACCCAGAGAGAGTAATTCTACCCTCAGCTCTCCGTCTCATACTTTACATGCAGCACTCTGGGGAAAGCCAGTTTGCTTTTACTCTCATTCTTCCATTTCTGGACTGTAGATCCGTCATCGTGCAATTAAGGAAAACTGGTTTTCTTCTTATTTATTTATTTATTTATTTATTTTTGCGCTGCTGTTGGCTGTGGCAAATGTGTTCCAGTATTGCTGTGGAAAAAAACATATTGTTGCCTTGGTGATTTTAATTTTGCTTTTGGCGATTAAATGCTTTAATTTTGGCTGTGTGGTTTAGGGGGATTTTTGAATTGAACTTCATGGCCAACCAGCCTGCGAGTGGTTATTATCATTTCTCTGTGGCCATCACTGGTGACAACAGACTCCTAGGGAACCAAGTTGAGGTAAAGTGTCGTTCTGATGCGTCGTCGCGGTTGTTTGGTCCTAGTTAAGGTGCATGATCTTATGATCTTAGTAATGTGAATGTGTAGCTTTAATCACGTGAGCCACCATGCGAAAAACCCATTACAGAAGGTCAAAAACGTGTTCCCAGATTAGCTCTTAATGGCTGAACCGTCTCATTCATTCATCCACGTTATGCAAATTATGCGCGAGGCTTTTAAAGTACAATTATTGAGTCAGTGTACTGTCAAATTGTAAAGGTCAAGCGCGTGTCACTTTTCTAATCCACAAAAACCTTTTGAGGTCAGAGTGTCCTCTTTTGTAGCTCTCTGTTCGTGAGCTGTAGTCTGTCAGGTTTTTTTTTTTTTACCACACAAAGCGCTTCATCTTTTGTAGCTTTAAGTGTTCTGTTCTGCGCGTCGTCGTTGCCTTGTTTGAAGTGGAAATGAGATGCTGTTTAAACCATGTTTTTCTTTCATGCGCATTTAGCTCAAAGTGAAAGTCTCCACAAAGGTTTCCATAAACAACATGGACCTGTCAGTGGTTGACAAGGACCAAAGCATCGGCACCAAGACCACACGGTGAGCTCTTCCTTCTTCATAAATCTCTTGGGCATTGAAGCTCACGGAAATCCCATCCGGATATGATCTTGGCTTCTGAATCTATTTTTCAATTGGTTTGTTCTTAGAGTGGAATATCCTAACAAGGCCAAGACATCCTTCGTTGCTGATAGTCATCAGAACTTTGCAATGACTTTCCAGCTAGTAGATGAGAGCACTGGAGTGGAGCTCACCCCTCACCAGGTGTGCGTCACGCCTCCCCCCCCCCGTGATCCTCACCCCCACATTCACAGCCTCTCTGCCACAACCTCTCAGCCTCGTAGAACTTATTGGAGCTGGGTGTGGGATTTCTGTGTTGTAACTGGCCGTGTTTAAAAATTTACCCAAATTGGTTTTGGACATTTATGACGAACAGACATATTTGTTTGAGCTAGATCAGACTTTAATGATTTATACAAAAAGTTTAACTTGTATTAATTTGTATGGACTAAAGCTGTTCATTCACATAGGATCTTAACTTGTATGGACTAAAGTTAAAAAAAAAAAAGGTTATGCTCAACACCAAAAGCAGTTAATTGTCCTGAACACTGTGTTCTATTGTTTTTTTTTTTTATGGGATGGGTTAGGATTCATCTCCATTTTGGGGTTAACCCTTGCTCATGAACGAGCTAATCTCTTCATGATCTTCTCAGACCTTCGTGAGACTGCATAACCAGAAGACTGGCCAGGAGGTGGTGTTTGTGGCTGAACCAGACAGCAAGAACCTGTATAAGTTTGAGCTGGACACCGCCGAGAGGAAGGCAGAGTTTGACTCCATCTCGGGCACATACGCTCTCTATCTGATGGTCGGAGATGCCACTCTAGAGAATCCAGTCCTGTGGAACATGGTACAGAAGTACTGTTTCATTAATCATGTGGTATCTGTAGTAGTGCATATTGAGATGCATTGCAGGAGATGTGATTGGATGTTTATTTGTATTTTGTCCTTTATCCCAAGGCGGACATCGTTCTTAAGTTTCCTGATGAAGAGGCTCCATCAACCATTCAGTCCAAGAACTTGTATGTTCCCAAGCCAGAGATCCAGGTAGGTGACCCCATCACCCCACCCCCAGCTGCTTTTGCCATGGAGATAGTGACAAATGTTATAAGGCTTCATCTGTGCACTCAGGAGCTGTAGATTGCTAAGGTTAAGGTGTGGCGTTTACCAACACATTGTTCCTTCAGCATCTGTTCCGTGAGCCGGAGAAGAGGCCCCCCACTGTCCTGTCCAACACGTTCACCGCCCTGGTTCTCTCTCCCATCTTGCTGCTGCTCCTTCTGGTAAGGGCAACATGCCTGAATTTTGAGATTTTTTACGCAAGTGTTGAGTCTCTAAATTATGAATAAGGTTTTCTTTACTCCTTGTTTTCCATACAGTGGTTCAAGTTGGGTGCCAACATTTCAAACTTCAGTCTCTCCCCCAGCTCTGTGCTCTTCCACCTCGGCCACGCAGGTGAGTGGTCCTTGCAGGCTCATGCCACACTGCCTACAGCTCTCGTCTGATTTACTGAAACAATTGTTGCATGTGGGAAAACGCTAAGAAAGCCAGAGACTGCATGTGCATTTTAGGTATTATTTGCCTTAGGTTCCAATAATGGATTAACCCTGATAACATGATGATAACTACAGATAACTTTGACATGACCCTACCCGTGACCCTGATAGATTAATAACAGTGGTGGTGGACCCTAATGGGTTAATAATATCTACAGGTTTGACTGATGGACTGATAATTATGATTCCATCTTGGTGCATTGTCTTTTGAATCTTACGGAGATTTTGATTTTTGTGTGTAATGTTCATGTTTAATGGATCTTTTGCTCATTGCTGATGTGTGTGTTCTGTCTGTAGCCATGCTGGGGCTAATGTACGTGTACTGGACTCAGCTCAACATGTTCCAGACTCTTAAATACCTGGCCATCGTTGGCAGCCTTACCTTCCTGGCCGGGAACCGCATGCTGGCTCAGAAAGCAGTGAAAAGGTACTGTTCCTCTCGTATTCAACTCACTGCTACATTGAGATTAATAGAACTTGTGAAGGACAACCTGCCTGTTTAATGGTCCACTTAAACAACAATCACTAAGAATCAGCAGGCTGATCCCAGATCAGGCTGAGTGATTAATAACAAGCCTGGGGACCGTTGGTTATGTGGCTTCGAGCTCCCCCCCTGATCCACCTAGCTCACTTTGTGTGAGCTGGCTTTGATGCACAGGCTCTTTGGAAGCCCACTGGGACCATGTGCTGCTCACAGAAGCACCGACACTCCATAGGGGGTCATGTTGGACAGCGCCCTCCTGTGGCCATCCAGCACCCTTTTATAGTATAGTGTTCTCAGAAATCTTCACACAGGTGTAAGGGAGGGTTTGCGTTTACGCTAGAATGTGTAACAGCTACAGCTACAAACTAAGAAGTTTGATGGGTAAATTAAAATTCATTTTACTGGCTGCTCACAGTGCTAATAACTTCTCATTTGAATCGAGTGCCTTTCTGGCAGTGGCAGCTCTTCCCCAGGATGAGATGATATCTTTCTCTTTCTCTCTGAGTTTTCTGTAGTGGATCTGTGGTACTTGGTGACTATAATTCTGCTTTCTGCTGCTCTCCTTCCTCCTCCTCCTCCTCCTGCTGCTGCTGCTGCTTCAGGATCGCTGCTGAACAGAGTAATAGATTGGCTAAGTATAGGAGTCTGCGATGAAAGGCATCGTTGTAACTCGCAGGCTGAAGTAAGCCTCACCACTCCGGGTTCACTGCATGACCCACACGGCCGTGCTTGTCCCGCCCCTGGCTGTGATGTCACCGGCGGCCACGTGTGTGTGTGTGTGTGTGTGTGTGTGTCCTCGCCGCCACGTTCAGTGCGTCATCGGCTGTGATGTCATTAAACGTCCTTCCCATTCATCCCTGACTGAGTTGGTGTTTTGCATCAAGCAATTGCCCTTCATGGTTGACTGACACTGGCTTAAAGATTTGTGTGGTTCTTTTTTTGTTCTGACGTCTGTGGTTGGGGACACAGCCTGCCTACTGCCTGGTCAACCGAACTGCACGAGCAGCAGAACCCCACGAGATGCTTTGAATGTTGAATTCTGTTTGCACCCGTTTTGTTTTGTGACATTTTTCAACGTGAACCCATTTGCCCATTTTGGTTTCTTAACTCGGTTTCACTCATGTTTTTTCTTTTAACTATTTCAAATTTTCTTCTCTTTCAGACTCAAAGGAAAATGACGTGTGAAGCTATGAGTGGATTGGCGCTTCATTTTTGTTCATGTCTTTATTTAAGTAAAGAACGTGTGAATTGAGGTGCGGTGTTGCTGAAGCCTACAGACACGGCACGTCTCTTTACATAGACTGTTCCAAAACTGGCAGACCGCTACAAATTTTTTTATTTTTTATTTTTTTTGGGAAGGGGTTAATTAAATGCACTGCAACATTGAATTGTTTAATCGATTTGTTTTGTTCAGGCCTGTAATGTCAGTGGTATTGTCCTATAAAGCTGTAAACATTCCTCATTTGTCCTTGTACTTGATCTGCTCTTTAATTGTTCTTTTTCAAGGGTTTCAAATTGACAGTTTTCTTTTTAAATTTGTCACCTGAAAAAACATCTGTGCTATTCGGCCATGAGTGTTCCCCTCCTCAGTCCTAATTATGTAGATGTATACAATGGGTTTTTTTGTTTTTTTTTTTTGTTTTTTTTTTTTTTTTTACTAGCCCTAT